>LGTU01000031.1:0-86756 GCA_001314425.1 Phytophthora pluvialis | reverse complement strand
ATTTTGTCGCCCTGCCCTGCTCTTGCTGGCGTCCTCGTCTATTAGACGCTTGCAGTACGCGCTTCTTGTAGTGGCTGCGCGGTATGGCCCTGCGGCGGCCCGCCATCCGTAGACTGACCATGCGAGCCACCGCCGGACGTGGGTGAACCTGGAGCACGTGCACCTCCAGTGCCACTGCCCGTTCCAAGTTCGACACCAGTTCGACGTGGCTGTCGGACAGTTTTTCCTGGTCCATGGCAGGGTCTCGTCCCCAGATGCTGGTGGTCGAGTTCAGACGCATTTCGATCCGAGGGAGGGCGCCTGGTCCAAAGTATTCACAGCCTTGTTAGAAACATAGCATCCTACCGGACAAGGATACTCACGCTCGTGAATCTTCATCCACTTGCTGAGCCTTCTTGCGATGATGTACAGTACAGAACAATGGCAAAGGCGTATTCGATGACCCGAAAGTCGCGAAGAAGTCGTTGCCATTTCTTCGGGCTGGGGGCAGCCTCTGCGCTGTCTGCAACGAATGCCAGCGCGTCACTGCTGTGTTTCTCGTCCAGTGCAGGCGTGCACACTGGCTGGCAGCTGGCGTCTTCGAGGCGAAAGTCGCCATCACTCGCAGTCGCGTCGTCGCCCATTTCCGTCGAGAAGAGTGCAAACCCGAAACGAAATGGTATGAGAAAGAAGATTGATTATACAGCGGAAACTTGTGTACTTAGTACAGCATTTATGCCCGTGAAGGATTTATTGAACAAACTCGTCAACTACACTCGCTGGCTGCCCGAGACTCTAATATTTTGTCTCACCAGCTTCTCCTGGACGTCGTCGCTCACAGACTCGGACTGCATCAACAAGGATACACCTAGTGTAAGGTTTCTGTAGCACAGCACGTCATAGTGTAAAGGGAGTTCGCAGCCGTACCTTGAGCTTCTCGTGAACGGCTTCGCACGGCAAGCCCGCGTACTTCCAGCAGAAGATTGAGCCGTAGTTGTAGCTGTAGGCCAGGCAAGCTGCAACCGCGCCAATGATACTGCCCGCCAAAATGTCGCTGTAGCGATGCCAGTTGTCGATCGAGCGCGTGATGGCCACCCATGAAGCCGCCAGGCAGGGTACGAAGCAGAGGAACAACTTCAACATTTTCGTTCCACCTCGCATGGCCGATTCGCTGCGGCTTTTACAGTTGAGTCTCGAACGTCCCAGCAGGTAGAGCTGAAGTTGTCACGAATAGTAAAAAAAGAACAAGATCGTTAATGCCAGAGCTATCAGAACGCAACACCAGCACCATTCAAGACTCTCGCTTCGCCAAACGCACCGTTAGCTGGAGAATCGTCACCCAGGCAAACGAGGCGTGGCCGAATGGGAAGCTCTTGCGGCCTTCTCTCTCTCCGGCGGCATCCATGCACAAGTTGGTCACTCCGTCCCACACAGCATCGTAATCCCATCCGCACATGTCGTAGAAACTAGGGCGGAAGCGAACCGTTGCGTGTTTGGTGAACTGCGTGAGCAGCGTGGACATCGTCACGCCTTGGGCCAGACTCAGCAGGAAGTCGCGGACGTCATGCGGGATCACGCGGACGTCGCAGATCTTGGGGAGCACGTAGTTCAGCAGTAAGGTTGGTAAGGATCGGAATGCCGAGTCCAAACAGATTCAAAGACCACATGGGCACTACCAGACAGATGAGTTAGGCCACGCTTCAAGCAGCGTGATGCTTCCAGCCAGCAGCTACGACACCTTGCTCATGCAGCATCTGCTCGTCCACTGTCGGGTCCCGCGCGTAGATGGTGGTGGTGGAGTTCAGTCGGATCTCGATCCTCGGAATGGGGCCTTAAAAGACAGTCATAACACGCACATTAGAGGGGCTACACACACCATCGGCCTGTTAGCCATCACTGCTGCCACAAACGGTCGGTGACGGACATCAGCGTGAAGGACTTGACCACGAGGTACATGACGAGCGTGCACCCGAACTCGGCCACGAGGTGCTCGCCCAGAAGCCGCTGCCATTTCTTGGGATGCTGCGCGCTCGCGGCGTCCTCCTCGCGGGGTTTCCAGGCTGTTGTCGCGGTTGTTGGCGGTGTCGTCACAGACAGGAACTCGCTCGCCGAGCCGCGCTCAAGCTCGAAGGGTGAGGCCGTCGCGTTGCAGGGCATCTTGCCACCGAGTGAACAGCAGCAGAAGTGAGCATGTGAATCAGAGCAGAGCAGCTGAGTGCCGGTCCCGGAAAGACTGCAGCATGAGGCTTCGATTAAAATACTTGTCAGCGTCGAGGACGATGTCGCAAAATAACTTGGCTTCAGTATGGCTCCGACTATCACAATGGAGCCGAACATTTCTGGGACTGGGCGCGGGGACAATTGAAACAAATGCTTGTCGGCCTGCGCCTTTCAGAAGTTCTCCGCCGTGGAGGCGCTGGTGTCGCACCGATGATACTCGTGAAGCCTCGGATCGCACCGACACAAGGGTCAGCAATTTGCAGGGTGTCACATGCTCTTGTATATTCAGTATGTTATTGGTCGAGAGAGTCTTTGCTGTGGCTGCTGAGGTCGACAATGTACTCGCTGGACATGTGCTTGAGCAGCGGCGGTCGCGAGTCGATGTTGTGGCGCCATGTGCGCTGCTCCTGGTCGAGGAGCTCACTCCTGGCTAGCTTGGCCTTGTTCTAAGAGATCAACAGCGCAGAGCATAGGATGCTTTTAGTAAAGGCTGCTGTCGATTCTACACTTCAGCCGCGCCTGCGTCCTGCTCCCGTCTTACCATGCGACGCTCGTGGATCTCCTCGAGTGGCAACCCCGCCGAATCGTAGCTGAAGATCGACCCATAGTTGTAGTTGAATGCAAAGAGCGCGGACACGGCTCCAATGGCGCTGCCCGCCAAAATGTCGCTGTAGTGGTGCCAGTTGTCAATGCAGCGCGAGATGGAGATCCAGGCAGCAAGGAGGATAGGCAAGCAGCACACGAACAACAGGAGAGACTTCTTGCCACCTCGCAGCGTGGAGTTGCTGCGGTTCTCGCAGTTAAGGCGCGATCGACCCAGCACGTAAAGCTGCAACAACAGCAACAAAGATCAACGTCAGCATCACGAGACGACAATACTAACAGCGTATCACTCGAGACGCACCGCCAAAACGAGCATGGTAGCCCAGGCAAACGACGCATGGCCCGACGGGAAACTTTTTCGCCCCTCCTTGTCGCCAGCAGCATCCGTGCACAAGTTGGTGACGCCATCCCAGACGACGTCGTGGTTCCACTTGCACATGTCGTAGAAACTTGGTCTAAAGCGGCCAGTGATGTTCTTGGTAAACTGCGTCAGGAAAGTGGCCAGCGCCATCGACTGGAACAGACTGAGCAGGAAGTCGCGTGTGTCGTGGGCAATAACGCGCACTTGGCAAAATCTCGGAAGCACGAAGTTCACCACGAGGTTTGTTCCAACTGGCAACCCAATTCCCAGCGCCAGCAAGAACCACATTGGAACTGGTATCGCAAGAACGTGATACATACACAATTGCAAGGGTTAGCTACGACATCCACCCTTATAAAATGAGCTGCCACAAAACGAATTCACCTTCTTCTGACAGCTTTTTCTCGTCTATCGAGGGATCCAGCGACCAGGCCACCGCCGTCGCGTTCAGACGCACTTTAATGCCAGGAATCGGGCGTTGGTGCAAGTCGACCTTGGCAAACACGAGCGCCAGCAGATACAGGACGACCGCGCTGCAGAACTCCAGCACGCGATTGTGGCGAACGAATCGCTGCAACGCCCCTCTTGGCGGCCGGTTGGCACCCCCTTCAGCGATGTCAATCGGAGCGTCGTCTCTCTCCTCCCTCGAGTTGTTACGGAGGCCTCCTCCATTCGGCGACAGGTGCGTCCCCGAAGAGGTCGGCGGAGACGCCACCATAGACTGGTACCCTGAGGCGCCCTCGTCCTTCTCGTACGACCGTTTCACGCCTTCCTCAGTCATGATGGCTTGTGCTGTCGCTTAATTAAGGGATTGAGCAATGAGGAGCTGGTGTCACAGAGCAGTAAACATACCTACCGGTATTCGACATCCGGCGACAGATCACAAGCTGCTATGCACAGTACCCGGTATGGATGGACACGGTATTTACTGTTAATACCCGGTATGGATGGATTCTCAAACTTTGAGTCAAACGTACACTGGGTACACGTCCAAGACCAACATCGTTAGCAGAAAACATAACGTTCCTTACTATCCTATATGGATAGTTTGCTTGATACAGTACAAGTTTGCAACCGTAGTGTAATCCTTGCTGAAAGGCCTTTCAAACTACTGTAATAACGTCAACGAGCTCTTGGTTGATTGTGGTGACCATTTCGAAAAATGTATCGCCTAAAAAGTCTAAGTCCAATATCTAAAGTAAAGACTCCAAATTACGCTTTCTCTTGGCTCTTCAAATGGCCCTTCTACTATTTCTAACTTAGAAGTTGTAAGAGGCATACTAGAACCCCTAGTACTTCGTGTGACCGCCAAAACTGCACTGGGCGGCCCAGCGGAGTCTGCAACAGGCCCAGTCTGGGCCTGCTACAGACGTTTCGAGTCGAAAAGTCTGTAGCTTTCGACATCACTGAAACTTTCGACATCAAATGGTACAGGTTTTGAATCCGACCGGGTGAATTTCGTACCAAATAGCTTGGGTTGCCCCCTTCAGGTCCTCTCCTCGATACTTGGTGCCGGAGACCTGTGTAGCTCCTGTTTGACGTGAGCCAGAGATTCTTAATCGGATTGAGATCTGGGCTCTGAGCAGAAGGCTGAAGTACTTCCATCATTTTTTTCTTGTGACGAGATTCGAACGATGACCAGGTGTCACGAACTTGTAGTCTTCTTGGCTGAGACGGTACCATCTAGATTCTTTTCGAGAAGCGTCTTGTCGTACGGTCCAGTGACCACTGCAGTGGCAGTGACACTGAAGGCACAAGTGAAGGGCTCCGGCGCCCTCGCACGTGAAGCACCCCCAACCCAGTAGTGTCTCCGTTCCAGATTTGAATGTGGTCTAAGCCACACAGACGACTCGTCGCTGACGATAACTCCTTTTCATGGACTTCAACATGGCATCAGCGTACATTAAGCGCGCCTTGATGTTGTATTGCTCAGTATAGTTTCTTACGCGCAGAGCGACCGTTAAACCCCCTCGCTTTGATGCGGTTGCCCACAGTCTGCTTTGAAATAGCGACGGCGTGGTCTTCTTTGACCATGGTGGTGAGTTTTTCGGCACTGTGTCGCGGGGTTTCTTTGCCTCTCGCATGATCTGGCGGTCTTCATGGACGCTAGCCGACCTGAACATAGCCTGGAGTGAATGTGCTTGGCATTTGCGGCAATTATCTTAACACTACGCACGTTAATTTTGAGGTGGCCGGCTATAGCTTTGTACGAGTCGCGGCGTCAGCAGCAAGTGTCCAGGAGCTGCCCCTGAGCTTTGCCTTGACAGCATGAGAACTGACCAAGTAGCATGCCAGGCAGTTGAAGCGGATGAGACTCTCTTTGATTGGCTAAAAGTTCGTTGTGCCAAAACCACGGTACAATCTGATTCCAACACATCTGCCTCGGATAGAAAAAAGATCGAGCCGATTTCGCGAAGAGCTACGGCACCGCCATGCGCCGGTCCGGGTCTCGTAGGTGCGTCGCTCTCGATCTGTATGCATGCCACATCACCTCTAACGCCATTGCTGTTCGTGCTGCAGTCGCTACCCCACCTCCGCAACTGCTCGCAGCGCCAGGTGCGTTGCAGAACCTTCCATTGACCGATTCCAAGCGATATAGTGCTCATTGTCGCCGCAGCGACGAGCGCGAGCGCGTGTTCGAGAGTCTGCAGCGTCGACTAGCGGCCCAGGACCTGAACGACTGCGACTCGGACGATGACGGTGACTACGAGGAGAAGCGCGGCGTCCCGACGGCTGCTCGGTCCGGTCCGCAGTCAGCCGCGGCGGCGCCCCCGACTGCGCTCTGCCGCTTCTTCGTGCTGGGCAAGTGCCGCTACGGCAGCCGCTGCACCTTCTCGCATGCGCTGCCGACGCAAGTGAGCGAGTGTGCGGCAGACGAGACCGAGGGCCTCTCGGCGGCGGCGGCGCTGGTGGACTGCCCGTTCTTCCTGCGCGGCAACTGCAAGTACGGCGAGCACTGTCGGCTACGACACAACCCAGCCATGCTGCCAGGAGCTGCAGCTGCAGGTTCAGCTTCGACGTGCCCGGCTCCAGGGGCGGGGAGGCCTGCAGCTTCGAGCAACAATGCTGCTACGGGGGCGACAGCTGCGGTTGGCGAGGACAACCAGCATGACTTCACGTGCGGCATCTGCTTCGACGATATCGTCCAGTCCGGAAAACATTTTGGGCTACTAAGTGAGTTTTTTCCTTGTGGTATTTAATGCTCTCGTGATGGAAACGTGTTTTGTATTTGCAAACGTGCACGCGGCTAACATGTTGTGTGTGTCAACAGGCTGCGATCACTGCTTCTGTCTGGATTGCCTGCGTTCGTGGCGTCAGTCGAAGGATATGGAGCTGGAAGTGATTCGTGCGTGCCCAGCTTGCCGCCTCCCGAGCGACTTTATCGTGCCTTCGCTCATCTTCGTTACTGGTGAAGAGAAGCGCAAGGTTGTCGAGGCGTACAAGAGCCACTTGGCCCTGCGCGAGTGCAAGTACTTCAACGGCCTCTTTGGTAGCTGCCCCTTCGGTCCACGCTGTTTCTACGCGCACAGAGACTCTGAAGGTCGTGACGTGAAGCACCTGGATCGTCCGAAGCGATCGACGAAGCCGCGACACAGCAGGAATGGCCACCACGGTGGAGATGCGGCACTGCAATCGCTGCTGCAGCAATACAGCCACCTCTTTCGCTTCTTTGAAGTTGCGGACTGGGACGACTTCGACTTGGTCGGTGACTTGTACGACTCGAATGACTCGGATGACGACGACTACTTCGAGTACGGGTTCTCAGACGACGACTACGACACAGAATAAGTAGTGCATTGCTGATCGAACTCTCGATTGGCGTCGGCGAAGATGCGTGGCCAAGCGTGACAATTTATGGTTGGGTAGCAATATGACAAACAAAAGAGCAAAAAGCGCAAAACATGGCGAAGACAACAGAGCAAAAAAGACGACCAGCTCCAGCGAAGTCCAACACGAGCACATTTCGTTATAACTTATCACTCGGATTGGTGTGCTATCTCTGTTGATCGTTTCCAACGTCGTCCCCGACGTCCCTCCAGCCAACATCGAGCGATCAAATTCACGAAGATGAACGCTCCCCACGACACGACTGCGAACAAGACCCACAACAACAACACCGCGGCGACCCACGTTGGTTCGCATGCGAATCCTGTTGCTCATCGTGCTCCATCCGCCGGTTCTCTTCGTCCACGCGGAAGTTCTAAGCGAAATCAAAACCAAAACCAGAAGAGCAAGAAACACCGACCCGATGGCCACGACGCCTTCAAGGTGGAGCTGAGTGCAAACGGATCGGCCATGGAACAACGACTAGCTACTGCAGTGCGGACAAAGCGGTTGGACTTGAGTCTTCCTCGACATGCTCAAGCTACGCTGGAGCCGCTGCAGCCTTTCCAGACATTCCCAACGATGATAATCGAGCACGTGAACCGAGGTCACTATCTGACTGAACTCTGGCTAACAAACCATCATCTGGGGTATCTTCCAGCAGAAATTGCAGTTTTCACGAAGCTTCGCGTACTCGGCCTAGCTGGAAATGCACTTACGGCGCTACCAGAAGAATTATGCCAATTGGTAGCTCTGGAGGCATTATATCTTGAGAAGAACCGACTTCAAACTCTTCCCGGTAGAGTGACATTCCCGCCCAAGCTGCGTGAATTGCGCTTGGACAACAACCAGCTTTTATTTTTTCCGACACAGATCACAAAGCTGAGACTGCTCAACCGTCTCAGTTTGAGTCACAATCAACTTAAGGCTCTACCGGAGCAGATTCATCGACTTCGCAATCTCGTGGAGCTCGATTTGGACTTCAATCGCCTCGATGCTGATCTACCCGATGGGTTTGCAGCCCTTCAGCGACTGGAAAGGATTGGTCTTGAAGGCAACTTTCTTGCTGAGAGGCCAGCGGTTCTTAACCGTCTACCTGCGCTTTCCTACATTCGACTGAGTGGGAATCGCGCGAAACAGTTTCTACCTTCCACGAATGATACAGCTATAGGATCGACACGGCAGCTTCTAGCTGTGCCTAAGCGCCATGACGGATACTTTCAGTGCGTTGAGAGCGGCAATAAGAGCGAAGACGCTGTAGTAGCTGAGCAGCGCAGCGAGAATCACCGGACCCTGAAGGGACTGATTCCCTGTCGCGACCAGAATATCCTGAATACGTTGGCCTACTACTACTAGCACGCTGGTGGGATACGAGTCCATAATTTGCAGACCTGCAACTGCAACGATAGCAAGGGCGTGCAAGTCGTGAGCCCTTCCCTGTCCTCCATCCTTTTACGTGCAGCCAATACTTTGCATTACGGTCCAGGACGCCGATGAGGTCACGTATTTTGCATAATGATCGGAAGTCGCGTAGGCAAGTACACGGATCTTTAACCCACGATTTAGTTCGAAGTCGGATTGGCAGTTCGGTGGTGTCCGATTATCAAACTTGAGATATCCTCCTCATTCTTCAATTTTCCAGGCGCTGAGCAAGCCAGGTGATGACTTTAGGGACCGACAGCTACTCATACACGAAGGATGAGGATATTACGATATACCGATCGATGGTGGCATCACCGATAACCTCGCCCTCCGCCGTTGACCACGGTGTTGACTCAAAACAAGACACCACCGTGGACATCTTCGACGGAGGCCATGACCCACCACCACCACAACGTTCTTGGAAGCAACTTATGAGAGAGCACCTCGTGCTGGAGTTCTTGTCCACTACTGCCATCTACGCGCTGGCGGGGGTCTTTGCATCGATCAAAGTCACCAAACGACCGATTCCTGGTATTCGAGTTCGCTTAAGCTCGACCGCAGAGGCGTGGTCGTTGGACCCTGCAATTGGCGAAAAGAAGATGGCACAACAAGGTATGTTCACCCTGTCAGTGAGATTAAGTTGTGTACAATTAACTGACTAAACACATATGTGTTGGTGTGCTACTTACAACCAGTCCCCATGTGGCTGCTATTATTGCTGGGAATCGGCTTGCCTGTCGGTACAAATCTCGTGGTAAACCATGCGCTCCCGAGGTTTTGTCAAGTCCGTGTCATTGCTCACGACACCCGGGACTTCCTGCTCAGCCTTTTCCAGTCCATGGCGTTAGCCACTTTCCTGACGCAGTTCATTAAGAATATGACTGGACGCTTCCGCCCGTGCTTCTACGATATGTGTGGTTGGAACCATGACATCGTATGGGATGGAGTAGCTAACTTGTGCACGAGCACTTCCGGCGAGAAGGAAGCGCGCAAGAGCTTTCCTTCTGGTCACCCATCTTTTTCGTGGTCGACCATGCTTGTGCTAAGGGTAGGTCTCACGCAGTGTCACCTCTTTCCGAGCTTCTTCATTCTAAATGTTTGTGTTGGTGATTGTTTCAGCTCTATCTGTTAGGCAGATCTCGTCTCAACTGTGCGGATCGCTGCAACTCCATGCTGCGAGGCGGCAAGAAGTCCGTGATGATGTTCCTTTGCTGCGTCCCGCTACTGCTAGCTGCGTATATTTGCATTACGCGGTCCATCGACAACTGGCGCCACTACAGCGACGTTTTGGCGGGCAGCGTTGTCGGGGCTGCATCGGCAATCTTCGCGTTCAGCAACAACTACGGACCAATTTTCAGCCAGAGATACGCCGGCATGCCCGTTGAGACCATCACCGAACGTATCAAGTAACGAGTAAATGAGATTGGACTACGTAGTTCAGCTAAACCGTACTAAGTATTCTGACTCGACGGTTGTGTAAACTGTATTTATTATCGGGAAAGCTGACCCACACTTTGTATGAAAACCCAGTGCGATGGAATATTGTCTCCGTAGTCTGTGTGAGTCTCGGGAACATCGTTCTCCACCGTTGTTATTTTCCTGGCATTTTTTAGAGACGTACGAATTGATCTGTTCTATTGGTGGGCAGCTAGTGTTTGTGTGCAGCAAAATGTGGTAACCCAGACAGGGTCGCCAATATCGAGATGTCCAAGCATTCGAAACGTGGACTTCAAGGATCACCGAATCCTGATTTTTGAACTCATCGGTATCATCTGTACTTGGAAGCATTTGTGTGCACAAGCCCTTTGCTCGTAAGAAAAGCACCAGGGACTAACACTAGCAAGTATTGTGTATGGTGATGTGAAACCAGTGCCGATGTGGCATTGGGGGTCGTCTTGCCTTCAGACACCAACGTCATTGTAAATTTCGCCTTGCCGATATGTTGCCAAGTTCGAGCCATTACGCGAGACCTCCTGCTCAGTCTATAGCCCTGGTCGGGTTTTCACTGAGTTCACCACGAACACTGTGGGCCGCTGCTTCTACCCCATGTGCTGATCTATATCAACCCAAAGAATGAAGATGATGATGTATTGCTGCTTTCCTACTACATATCGTATGGTTAATGACGCAGTAGGCACTACAAACCCGAAGCTGCTGCCTCCTGAGTTCTTCGGGCTGTTCGTCGGCGTGGTGAGACCGGCTCGTCCACATCCTGCTAACTCGCGAATGCATTGAAGATCTGCTCCAGCGTGGTCTGCGAGACGCTGTACTCGCGAATGGACAAGCGTGTTTTGGCGGCCTCCACGAGCTCGAACACGTTCGATAGACGCGGCTGTTAATGTTGGCTGCTGACTGATCGAGGAACCAGCACGAGTCCTGCTGACGCTCCAGCAGATCGATCGAGCCCAAACTCTCCTGCAAGAACGCTGACACTTTCTCGAACTGCGTCTCAGTAATCCCCCACGCCGCGAAGATGTTTGCCGAAACGTATCCGCTGCGCTTGTCGAGGGTTAAAAATTTCCAATTCTTGGCATGCTCTCCTGGCCCGACATTTTGTCATCACCAAATGTGTTGCATGCAAGCACCAGCTGTCTCTTTTCCACTTCTTCTGCGATCGTCTTCGACCTCTCATCTAACTTTTCTCCAAATAAAACTTCCAGGCCCACAACGAGACGCCAAGACTCCAAAAGCAACGGGTTCGCTTGCATATCACTCTCGAGTAGGCCGGATACCGCTTTCATATTTCTCAGCCGCAGCTCCACAGCAACCAAGGCTTGTAGTATTTGAGGATGTTGCGCCTTCGCTCCAACGAGGCATTTTCTTAAGCTTGCTCGCGCGGCCAACAGTTCCCATTCATGATTAGCAGTGTCTACAAGTTGAGATGGTGCACGAGTAAGTATGTTAGTAAGTGAGCGAACTCTTGACACATATAACGCACAGAAAGTATACCTGAAAAGGAAAGGGAGAACACTGGCGATAGCGCTAGAGTATCAGTGAATGACGCATAAAATGCAGCCTTCTCTGATCTAGCAACTGCGGCGGAGCACAGCCGGAAAAGTTCCATGCTCACATCGTAAGTGACGATTTGACTTCGTTCTGGGTACAGACAATCGCACACGGCGTCACCAACTGCATTTCTAGCGATGTCCCGCTTAATCCGTCTCGAAACTTGGCGCACCATTTCAGCCTCTACACTCATTTCCAGCATGTACTTCCGAAACAGTCGAGTCAATCTCGCTTGCTGCTCTTTCCATAATAAACTGTCTGAATCTTCCTGCTGTAGCAAATCCACTTGAAATACAAAGCGTTGCATCCACGCGAGCTGCCGAGATTCCAGCGACAAAGCACCAAAACTTGACGAGCTCAAAGCTATTTGAATACCGTCAATGGCGGCTGAAGGCTCCAGCAAAATGTCCATCAAATGACAGATATCCAGAACCACGTAAATATCTGCTGGCGATCGCGTCTGTTTGACCGTGAACTGATCTTGCTTAGATCCTCGGGGTTGAGCAAGTTGATCCATCCACGCAGCCAGTAAGGCCTCAAGTAGCGCTTTCAGAGCACGCGACTTGGATATATTACTAGAATCGTGCATGATATCTTGGATCGATTTCTCCACCTTATCGATGTCAACATCCAAAAAGCTTGCCAGGCGCTCCATTACATCCGGAAACGTCTTATCTAAAGCATCTACAAGCGCTGGAGACTGGCGACACGCTAATAGATAATGATGTAGAGCTTCCGGGAAATGGATGTCTGAGCTCCGGTTCATCATTGAAAGCATCAGTTGATGGGCCCTTTGCTCACCAGAAGATTTCAATCCCATTAACTGCGCCGCGATAAGGGATGCGCCAGGATACTGCTGAAATGTGTAAAGCTTCTCCTCGATAAATCTTCTTAAAGACTCGTCATTCTTGTTACTTTCAGCTTGAAATGCAAGCACAAGCATCCAGTTGCTCAAAATAATATTTCCGGCATCTTGCGTCATATCACACCCATTTTGAAGCGTTTGAAAAGCAAGCTCATACGACGCCAATGTTCGAGCAAAAATGTTTCCTTCGATGTCACGCTTGCCACGCCGTAAGGATTCAGCAGTACACACCAACCCTTTGACTGGAATGCATTCATAACTACTAGCAGCGACCCAATGTTCAATTAGTCCAGGTAGCTCCTCGAAAAGCAGAACATGAGCAAAAGATAAGCAAATTGCTATCAGCTCATCGTCGCGTAATCGACCACGCACCATCCTACAACACGCAAACTCCGAAGACACGTCACCAAACTGCAACAACGCTGAAAGAAACTCGAGAACTCGATTTGTTGCCCCAGCACGCCATAGCTTGATACAAAGATGAAAGCTTATCGCCGTCAATAAAATTGATAGTTCCTTCGTCGGAGTCGGTTTGGAGGCATTTGACCCATCTTCAGCCGAATTTTCTCGCGCAAGATGCTCAAGAAGCCGCCAATAGATCCCCTCCACCATGCCCACTGAGTCGAAGTCGTAAGTCGAAATATAATGAAGCCACAGCGCGTGCGAATTTGGCAGAAATTGGACACCTTGTTCTACCATGTCGATTTCCGTCTGCCTGTTGGTCACTTGTCTGCATAAACGAAGATACAGCATCCAAAGCGCCTCACAATACGCGTTTTCTTCGACTTCTAAAGCTCGTGAAAGCGTGTGCAGGCACCGTTTCAATTTTGCTTCCTCTATAGCCAACGTGCGAGATGTGCCAGACCGATAATTCAAGTTAAGTTCCTTGCACAGATAAAGGAGCTGCTGGTGAAGGCGACCATCGTCAGATAAATTCACAGCTTCATCACTGTAGAGCAACAAACGTGATGAATTGTTAGTCTCCAAAATGCAGCCGCTAGCACGATACTTTCGCCAGTGACAATACATACCTCAGCCCAACCTCAAGTTCAAGCTGATAAATAGCGAAAAGGAGCCATGCATCTGTATCACTTGGATATTCCTCCACTTTTGCTTGCAGCATATCGCCATACGCCTTTCTGGAGTCAATATCGTCGAAGTAACGAGCATCGCTGGTCTCAGGAACCACTTCTTGAGTATCAAGTAAAATGAAGTCACCAAAGTCTTCTTCGGGTTCTGCCTTTTCACCCTCCACATCTTGTGCCATGGGCACAGTTGCATCGGCTCCGTTATATGAAGGCACGTCTGTTGCGACAGATTTTTTGTCGCTATTTGTTTCTCCTGCCTACATTTAGAGAAAACATCAGTACCGTACCGACTCGCAAAACTCTTCAGGAAAAAGGCTAGCACTTACCGTTGAAGATATCTGAGTACTTGATATCACGGGCCACTTTTTCATAATTCGTCCACGAAATTCAGCAAATGCCACCAGCAGCTGATCCATCTCGTCCGTTTTGAGCACTCTTGCACCATCAGCATCATCATCTTCATCGGCGCAGTCGTTGCTGATGTTATTCATTTCGCTCACGACAGGCTCGTAGTCTTTCTGGTGATAATTGGAGCAGTTCTTGTCGTTGCAAACGCCATTTAGCTCGTAATGGCACAGCACTCTGACAAATATTAACACGGCTGCGGCGTTAGAATTTGCACATAAATAATTAGCAATATACTTAGCAGCTTACGTACTTCATGGGATCAATCCTCTTCGAACCTGTACTGTTCAGTGAAGATCCCCTCAGTTGTCTTACAACCGAATCGTCAGAGACAGAAAACGGTTTGGCGTATTTTAACGAGAAGAAATGCTGACGAGCTCTACCAGACCCATCGAGCCCATCCACTCTTGGATAAAAAGTGTTGTGCGGCTCACTCATCTCAGCTTGCTCGCTCAGCCACGTCTCCATTTTTTCAAAAACACCAACCGTTTGTCCTTGTGACCGATATGGAATCCTCGAATTGTTGTCGGTTGTCGACTTCACCAAATTTACCCCAACACAGGCAGAAAGAACAGCTGAAAGTGTTGGTGTTGTATCACCATCAGCCAGCAAGGTGTCCAAAAACTGCCTTTGTCGACGCCTCCTGGTGAATGTTGTACTTTTGAGGTCTCGGTTATCAGACACATGCAGCGAATCACAAACTGCAACAACATTGTCCTTCTCGAGCTCAATCAAAGACTGGATTCGATCTATAGAAAATTACCACAGCAATTAGACCAAACAAGCCCCTATCAGAAGCACGAATTGAGCTTACCCGCATCTGAAGAAACAAATGTTGGTGTCTTCAAGAATTGACGCCCCGGTTGCCAGCACACAGCTCGTCTTCGAGTGCTCAGTTTCGACGGAGGAACAATCTGCTCAGTCAAACTCGCCAAAGCGAGCTCCACCAACGACCAGTCAACAACTTCATCCAGCACCTTGCCAGTATAAGTCTTGAACGCTTGCTCCAGCTTCTTTCTCGACATCATCTTCTCAACGTCAGCATTTCGCATACCAAATCGTTAGCCGTCATCCAACACACACAATGTTATCACCAATAACACATATTATTACCGTTCCCGTTTGCGCGAGATGGTGCGTTGCGATTCGAAAGCATGCAGCCTTAGCCTGTTCCGCCGTCCCCACATCCAGATCCGGCGCATAAGCAACTGCGTCAACCAAACAAAACCACACCAATACACTCATCAGTCCTCGGCTACAAACCACACAAAGCAAACTCATTGAAGTTCCTTACAGGGATGCATATCAGGTACAGCAGCAACAATTACAGCACTCTCCTTGCTGCCCATGCCGGCCTTCTTCCTTGGCTGCTCGCCCGCTTCCTTCTCCTCTCGCTTGCGCTTGGCCTGCAGCTGCTTCAGATTCCTGGCCAGTACCGTCGCCGCCGCCTGCTGCTTCTGCAGTCGTAAAGCATGGGATAAAGTCAGCTCCGTTAGTCCCTGAATCCGCAGCTAGATGCCGGGAGTGAAGGCATCGAACGGACCTCTCGAGCCGACTCCGCTCGCGCCAGCAGCTCCTTCATCTCCTTCTTCCGAGCCAGCGCCGCAGATACAGTCTTATCTGCCTTATCCTCCTCCTTTTTAGCTAATTCTGCCTCGTTATCCGCCTTCTGAAGCTCAATTTGCTTGGTGTTCGAGTTCTTGGGACCTTGAAGCTGCTGCAGCTTCAACAGCAGCTCTTGGCGCGCTAGAGCCGCCTCGCGCTTGGCAATCCAGCGCTGTCGTTCCGCAGTCACTTGGTGAAGACGCTCCACCATCTTCGGGTACGCCTCAGGGCCCACGGGAGCCTCTGCAACTGACGCCGCGGCGCCCACCACGCGTTCAGCTTCCATTAGCATTGACGAGTGCGGAATCCGTTGTGTGGTGGACATGAATGATGTGGTGCACATCTCTGACGCCAGCCAATCAGCGAGTGCACCCTTTCGCGACCGTCAAGATCTCATTGCAGTTAAGAGTCGGGAGGGCAAAGGATGTCAGGGGTGCAGGTCGTAGCGGAAGGCAACCCGCGCAAGGGCGCGATGGACGTGGATGAGAGGGACCAGTGCATTCGCGGTAATGTTGAGATAAGCGGAGTACGGGCGCAGTTGCGGTGCTGAACAACTGGTGTGGGTGGATAGACATCGTGAGCTGGTTCCAGCGCAAAGCGGATCTCGAGCCCGCAGTGGAGAAGAATGCTGGTACGGAGAGCCGCACGGATATGGCATTGATAAGTTTTGGATGATTCAATTGGAAGGCTGAATTGCATTGCTGGGGGTAGCTATTGAGGAGTTAGAGAAGACGCTGGGCACGGAGATCCCGGAGGTTGGTCGTCTCGAGAAGCTGAAGGTCGTTAGCGTGGCTACTCACGTTCTGGTTCTGTGTAGGAGTTGCGCAGTTTGTTGACGACGCAGAGTGGCGGAATCTGGTTTGACGACTACAAGGTAGGAGGTCGACAATTGTTGCTGTTCAGTGTTTGTTGTCTAGTTTCTGACGGTTCCTTGTTGTGTCCATGAATGTGCAGTCGCTCTCGGCAGACGTACGGACAGAGCTGCGGTAACTGTACGCAATGTCGGCTTATTAACGCTGTATGACTCAACATTTTTTTAGGATATTATCATCAAGGCGGAGGCGCTTGCGTCTGTTCAGGGATGGGAATCTTCACTAATCCCGTTTGCAGCAAACATGGATGGAGGGGCTCTCGTTACGGATTCTGGCTCGAGGAACGCGGTTTTCGAGTTTAGTGAAGACGGCAAGGGTGACCGGCCGCTCGCGCCCACACTACTGGAGTACCTCGAAAAGTATCGAAACCGGCTTCTGTCAGGCAAGTTCGACTTCGTCGAGGACGTCGGGCTGGTCGAGCGCTCGCGCAAGTAACTCGACAAAAGTGTCAAGGTGAAGCTCATGAGGCATCACCCTAACTCTACGAGATATCACCCGTGCAGCTGCTTCCTTCCTTTCATCTTACCCAGGCGTGCATTACTGAAGTTACTGAAGGCGATCCGTCAAGCCAGTAACCGCTTCATTGAATCAATTGTCCACAAAATGACGGTACATTCAAATTGTATTGGCCACTTGTTATGTCGTAGTCCTAATGTTCATGCGCTTCATGCCGCCACCAGTTGTTTCCATATCCGTGGTGCGCGCATCCAACCCGCTTTCTTTTTGTTCGTCGATATCCTTCAGAAGACGGTAGTGACGGCGACGCAGGAACCAACCAAACATCGACACGAAAAAGGCTAGCACGAACATCGTTCCGATAAGCCCAGCAATAGAAATGTCTTCGGCACCCCCTGCCACTGTCTGGTCAGCAATGGAGAAACTCAACTTAGCACCGTTGGGTTCAATACGCCGCGCAAACGTTCCCGTAGATCGTAAAGTGCTTGTCTCGTTGCCCAGTTGGTACTGCAAGTTCTCAACGATATCGTTGAGCGACTTCTCCCCGACGCGCGACGCTGGCAGGACCTGGAAAAATACAACAATGCTGCCGCGTTCAAGTGCCGAGATTTCTACTCGCGAGCGTGGAATTTGCAGCGCAGACGCAACTTCTGTCGTGAAGGCAAGCTCAAAGGCTTCTCGCGCCGTGGGGGAGAACAGCACTTCATCGTAGCTCATTTCAACCTCGTACCTTACAACAATGCGTTTCGAACCGCATTCAATTCCGTTGCAAATGTCTGTGACGGACGGCTTCGGATCTGTGCAAAAGTCTTCCGAGGGTGCATTTTGATTTGTACCAACGTCATAGCACACTGCCTCACGCGATCGCCTTCCACCACCACAACCGCTATCACACCCGCTCCATTGTGTGACTTGCCACACATATCGAGCCGACTCCTCGCTATTCTTTGCACTGCAATCAGGAGGACTGTAGCCTGGTCGGCAAATGCACACGGCATCTGACGAGTACTCGTCAATTGCAGTGCTGTTGCCTTTCCAGTTAGGAGCGACCAATTCACGTTTTTGTCGATTCTTCCCCAAAGTGGCCAATATGTCGTTATGATAGTTCGGGAAGCAGGTTCCATGACCTGAACACGAAAGTCTTTCGCAGAGATCAGGAGGATGAAGTGGGCTCACCGCCAGAGACTTGGCTGACCACACCGAAAATCCGTTTATGTTTTGAGCGCGAACCTTGAACGTGTAGGAGCGACCATTCACCAGCGGCTCCACGACAGTAGATGTCGGCAGCACCTCCGCCGCAGCAGTTGAAGCACTTGCGTTCGTTCCAGCATGACCAACAAAGCTCACGGACGACGAAGTAACTCTCTGAGTGCCCACTAGCACGCTGTCTTCTTCATCGAACCAGCCCACTTCGTAGGCTACAATAGGATCCAATCCATCGTCATCGGGCGCCTTCCAAGTCACCGCAGCCCGGCCATCAAACGCCACGGCGTTCACAAGGCTGGGGTTCGACGGAACGCCATGCAGCTCCTCCGTCGGCTCCGTCGACTGCGGCACTTCCTCCTCACCCGACTTCGAAACATCTTGAGTAGCTGCACTATTGCTGGACGCCTCCTTTGCCGTAGATGTACTGGAGGACACGCCATCCGCCTCCATCTCCTTCAGCACCAGCAAGGGTGGCGTCACGACGGGAGAGGCCACGATCTCCAGCTCGTCGGCGCTCCCGTCACTTGACACAACACCAAAGACCGTCCTCATGTCGCCGTCCGCCGTCTCCGAGTCGCTGGGGAAGCGAACCTCCTCTGCGTCTGCTGCTGCCTGTTCTCGCTGCCATCGGCTCCCGGACCCATCGCCGAGCGACGAGAACTCGACGCTAGCGCCGCCACTGCCACTGGCGCTTGCGCTCTGGGACGTTGCAGCGGCTGCTACGCTGTACAGCAACGCCAGAGAGACCAAGAACCGCCACCCTGAAGGACTCCGCTGCCCCGGCCGACGAAGGAGACGCTGCATCCTAACCAGAATGATGGAAAGTGGGCAGGTGACGCCCACTTACGTACCTAGCTCACGTCCTGGCTTTTGATTGGCTGGCACGGGACGTTGAAGACGCTTGTCGTACATGCTGTTACCGGTAGTGGTTACCGGTAATTAACACTTAGCCTCTACATTACGTCATTTAACCGCGTTTTCATTAATCGATCTTACGGCGCCGAGGCATGAAAAGCCACTCGCATCACTTTGTTGTCGTTGCCCTCGGCTGTGCGCCCTCCGAACACGTACATCGCGCCGCTGTAAACGACCGCTCTGTGCCAGGCGCGACGGGTCAATGGAGGGTCGCACTTGGCCAGCTTCCAGGTCGGGACGTCTTCGTCTGCGTCAAGAAAGAGGAAATACAAACCTTTTAGCACATGAGAAGCTGCTGGTGATCTTCGTACAGTAGACGACGTACCATTTCCAAGGTCCAGCACGTACGCGTCACCTTTCAAGCACCCAGTGTTGCCTCCGTACACGATGAGCTGAGAGCCGATGCTGGCGCCCGAGTGCGTGTAGCGTGATGCAGGCCCGTGTCCTTGAGTTTCCACCTTGCGCCACACACACCCAATGTGTTCATTTGACACGACCTCTGTGCAAACATGGGAGAGTTAGCTTCAAAAGTTGTCAAGACGCAAGGCATCTGCGCACAAACCTACCGATTTCAAAAGCAAAAAGTTGACCGCGACGGTATTTGCCGTCGTATCCTCCAAAAATATACATACGGTCATTGACAACGCACACAGAATGCGTCGATGACGGTCCAGGGATGTCACCACGAGGTTGAAGCTCCATCCACGTCGGTATCTCTGAATCTACTTGCACCGCATCACCAAATTAAGAGTTAGACGGGCAATATTCATTCCTCACCCATACACAAAGCACGGACCAAATCGAAGCGCAAACGTATCACTGAGCCGCTGGGTGTGGCCATAACCTCCGTACAAAATGGCCATGCCCTGCAATACTATCAGCGAGTACCAGTATCGCATGGATGGCGGCGTTCCAGCAACTTCCAGCCTTTCCCACCTCCATTCTCCAGACTCTGCGTTACGGAAAGCGTATTGCAAGCAAGGATTGTAAGTAAATTCGTGAAAACATAATAATAAGGTATACAACAAGCACTCAAGTTGACTTGCATGAAAGTACGTACTGAGGTTGAGCCGGTGGAGCTCCGTGAGGAATTTTCCATCGATAGTGCCCCCGATCGCATATAAATCGTCACTAATGACGAATATCTGGAGAAGGTTACCTGACGGTGGTGGTGTACCGCTGATCGGCGGTTTAATCCAGCGAGGTGGCGACTGCATTGCGAGATCTAAAATGTGCAGGTCGTTCAGCCGGAGCTTGCCGACGATGCCACCTACGACAATCAGGACCCCCCCATAGATGGCCAGTCCGCAGTCGTATCGCTGGTCCGGCGGAGTGCCCTCTGATCTCACCGTTTCCCACTCCATATGCGCAATCGACAGCTCCTCGCGATTAATTTTACGCGATCTGGTTTTCCTCTTGCCAACTTGGCTAGCAGGAAGTCGAGTCACTCTGGGCACCGCTTGGGCTATTGTCTCTCCAGTCGACGAAGACTGTCCAAAGGAGCTACTACTCATCTTTCTAAGCGACATCCGTGGGTGCCGCACAGGTCCTGGAATAAAGTTACCACTAATTGATGTCCTTGCTGCGACAGCAGGTGAAGGGCGTTCGCTGTCTGACGATACCAGGTCATCGAGGTCGATCACGTCGTCCAAGTCGCTAAGATTATCCAGTTGTAGAGGTACATCACTGGAATTCGGCAGCAGATCATGGTGCACTCTACTCGCGTCGTAACCCGTCGATACAGCTGTGGTGGTCGTACTGCTGGTGTAGTGCATTTGGTCTACTTGAAGGATTCCGCTTTGATACGGCCCCGACAGCATGCCTACCGATGAGATCTGTCAAACCACGAAGAAATCCCCACAACCATCAGAAAAACTACCATGCAGTATCAAAACACACATCATCAAAACCCTACTGGCATGTGGAGGTCTTGCCCCGCAACAGCGTACGAGAACCCCATCGGGCGATGCTCCGTTTCCGGTGCTGGAGTAGCGTCACTCTTTCCAGCTTTAAAAATCTGCTGCGCTTGACACAGTGAGCAATCGCCCAGCGACGAGAGCGACTGCTGCATGCAGGACCAACAAAGCACATGGCCGCAATACTGGCGGGCGGGAAATTGCGTCACGCGTAGGCAGATTGGACACGAGACGTCCTGTGCGCCGGGTCCAAGCTGCAGATGGAAGTTGTATGCGGTTTCCAGTCCGTCCCAAGACCCGTCGTCCACCGGGAAGTGCCCCGAGGCGAAGAACTCCTCGTCCCCATTGACCTCCGCGGTCTTTTCTTCCCTGTCGTCGGTAGGACGTCGCACGTCTTGGTCTCGGTCTCTTGTCGCGCCCTCTCTGCCGAAATGGCCATTGGACGGTGCGTCGCCGTCCCCCGCAGCGGACGGTGCCGTGTCCGCATTTACCAGACGCCTCATGCCGATCCAGCGGAGGGCCAACCGAGCATCACCGGCCCTAGCACGGGAGAATTCCAAGCGCCGCCTCGCCCTCGACGTGCGTGCTGTGCGAAGACAGAACCGAGATTCCAGCTGTCTCTAGAGCGACTGTGATGTGATTGGCTGAAAAGGGCCGGACAACACAACTGTAGCCATTTCTAAATATGGGTCAACACGCGATTGCTAATGGGCAAACACGCCGTTATTAACGCAACTTAACGCCTGGGCCCTACCCCGCGAGTTACAGCCGGGCGCGCAGTGATCCATTATTTGGGCACGTAGTGACCCATTTTGGACGGGTGAGGACCCATTATTGCCATAAAGCGCCCATTTTAAGCGCAAAATGGCCCATTTCTATCCATGAAACGGTCGTGTTACAGCCGGGCGCGCAACTTAAGCCGTTCAAACACCGGCAACATAGTGCGCGCTGCAATCGGCGTCGCCCAGTGATCGATATCGTAAGCTATGTGCACATCAATCCTGCTCACGAGGAGTCTTCGTCGTCAATGGTGAGCATGCTCTCCGGGTCGCCGATCGGGCAGTTGACGTCGTCGTCGGGCATGTGGTACAGGCACTTGCTGATGAGGTACTCCTGACGGTACTTTTGCACAGCCACGTCTTCAGGCACGTCATCGATGCAGACCTCGAGGAAGTACTTGAACAGGAACATGCTGCCGATGAATATCGAGAACATCCACACTCGGGTTGACGTTTCCAGGTGATTGAAGAAGTCACCTGTGAAAATGACAACGGCACCGTTGGTGCACACCGAGATGGCTGCGAATGCCTGCAGCACCAGGTACCAATATCCCATGCTGCGCACGTTGCGCGGGCGGGGGCGGCGCGACTCGAATATGAGGCGGTAGGCGTCCAGGCGGATCTCGAAGTAGTTGTTCACGTACGAGAGCAGAGGCGCAAACGGGAAGGCCACCACAAACATGGTTGTGAAGCCGAACTGGAGCGCCATCTCAGTGTAGTCATCGAAGGTGCCGTGCCAGTCGTACTGAGCCATGAAGAGCTCGCGTTCGGCATCAGACTTCTTGTAGTCCTCCAGGTGGCCCAGCAGCCGGTACTTGCTCATGTACACGAACAATCGTGGGATCGCCACCTCGGTGATGTTACCCACGAAAAGTCGAGAACAGAATACAATGGCGAGCATGTACTCGAGCTCGTGCATGCAGCTCACGTCGCAGCCTTCAAAGCCCTCCTTCAAGAATGCCACGTAGAAGAGACCCGCGTAGTTGTTAACGAACTGGAAGATCACAGTCTTGACGATGAGACTGTTCTCGTACTCCATATCCGTCCGGTGGTTCTCCTGGTCCACCAGCACGATGGATACGTAGTTGTAGATCTTGGTCATGATGGTGATTTGGACAACGTTTGCCAGCGAGGACACAATCGATCCGTACTTGTAGTCGTCCAGCACGAGCTTGTCCGAATCGTTGCCCTTGGTGAGGTCATACGTCAGCATGAAAATCGACGACACGATCACGAACACAATCAGGATGAGGAAGGAGATGACGACCCAGCTGTAAGCCACTCGCTTGAGCTTTTCGCGTGGCGGGTAGAATCGCGTGGACTTGCCGTTGATGGGCGACGGGATGCGCTCACCGTAAAACTGCGGGCGCGGGTTCACTGTCTCCGAGAAGTGTGCCGTGCCCCAACGAAGCGTCTCGCGCGAGCTGAGCCGCTTCCAGTTCTCGAGGTAAATGGTCATCCAGATCGTCATGAAGGCGCCGAAGAGAGGCGAGATGTAGGCGAACACGGTGTTGTAATCATCGTGGGGGATCGAGTAGCTCACAATGCCCGTGACGATGCCCACCAGCGTCGGATACAATAGCCACTTGGTGTAATGCCCCAGATACAGGAAGTAGAGCGCCACCTTGACGCCGAAGTACTGGCAGATGCGGTCGAAAGGCTGGTTCATGGGGGACATGTTCCACACGATCCAGTGCTCCTTGAGGTCCATTTTCTCCTCCTCTTCGTGCAACGGGTAGGTCTCCACAATGATTTCTTCGTAGATCAGGCGGTCAATATCTTGGCCAGCTCCTGTCTGGTGGTTCGTGATGATGTGCTCGATGAGTCCGATGCGGTCGGTGCTGGAGAAGAGCGAGCCGTTGGGGCCCTTCTTGCTGTAGAAGGGCTGCAGGTCCCGCGCCTGGAAGTAGGGCGCGAAGATGTAGTCGAACGGCGAGTAGCGGTACGTCTGCTTCACGTCGCGGATCGGGAACGGCGCGATGCCGTACTCCGGGATGCCGTTGAACGAGGCGCGGCGCAGCTCCGCCGGGTCCAGCTGCAGGTGCATCTTGAGCACCTCGGCCTCCCGCCGCATGAGCTCCTCGGGCGCGCGGATCTTGCAGAAGACGAGCTCCTTCCCCACGGAGCGGAAGAGGCGCAGCCGCAGCCCAGCGCCGCGCAGGCGCTTGATGATGGTGTCGCGCTCATCGCTCGCCTCGATCACGTGCTTGGGCGGGTTGGGGAACACGATCACGTAGTCCCAACGGCCGAGCGGCTCCGCCGAGGACGTGCCGTAGTCCAGCGGCACGCGCAAGCACAGCTCGGCCGTCTGCGGTTGCGGGTACGGATCGGTCATGGCGCCAACTTGGAACTGCGTCGCCGGCCACCTCGAAGGATTTTCGAGAACTCATTGGCCTGATTTACGTCGTGCAAATCCGAGCTAGAAAAATACAACGCGGTTTGTATTTTTCATAAAACAAGATAGAAAAGTACAACGATATTTGTATTTTTCTGAAATCAAGCCTTCTGGAGTGATGGCAGGGCTGGTACCGTAGAATAGTGGGCGTCATTGACGTCAACGTCTCGTATTCTATTCTATACATTCTACTGTATTTCTCGCATCTACCTTAGGACGTAGGCTTCGCCCTGAGTAAATTAGCCGATGTTCGTGTCGCCGCACGTTGATCAGCGGAAGACAGACTTCAAGACCTTCTGCCGGCTGGTGCCGTAGTTGATTCCCCCACAGCAGATCTTGGTTGTCCACGGCTCCATACACAATCAGGTGCCCGCCAGTCCGTGTCACCGTGTAGCGTTAACCATTGCCGGCGCCGAACGCGACAAACTCCGACGCCTCCTGTTTTTATTGCGAACACGCCGACACTATTTATAGCGGAGGCAGCACTGCTGTAACAGCAGCCAACGCTGCGCCAGTGGCGGCGGCGCTGCAATCTGCACAGGCTAAGAGCCTGCATGAGGCGAACGGCGTTTCACGACCGGTCCGCGTGATGGCTGGTGCCGTTGCTATAGCGCAACAGCCACGCTCGCGGTCGCCACCTTGCCACTGACAAGTTGTCACTACATGTAGTATAGTACAGCGAGCGGCTTGAAAGCAATCTGGGTTTCTTGTCCTAGCAAACGATCTGTCAGCGTGGATTCCGGCTGGAGTCCTCGAGCTGCGAGCTCCGCCGGCGCTGTTTAACGCTGCTTGGATGCCGCCCCGTATCAAGTTGATACTATCAACGGCAACCGTCGTTGGCCAGCCAATTGCGGGCGACCACAACGCGTGACGAAGCCGCCTCGGCCTTTTCTCTGTTCGGGCGTCGACGCGTCGTATATCAGATGTTATATACTTGATTGTAGAGGTCGGCGTGAAGCAGCACCTGCCTCCCTGTACTATGTCACTGTCTAAACATATACTGATGAATCTTTTCGTTAACGCAGGTTATCGGTTGTGGACAAGTGCTATTACATATGACATCGAGGGGATCATCAATAGTTCAGAATGGGGTTAGTGGTTTCAGGCAGGAATCTCCAGATGCCGGGCGTGCATGGCTGGCCTGCAGCTCGCAGCCTGTGGAGCATTCGCAATTTGGCATCCGGAGTGACAGGTCAGCGGAGAGCGCAGTATGAGCTCCTCCTCCTTCGCCAGCCTCGTGAAGCAGCGCGCGCAGCGCGCCAGCACGTTCATCGGCAGCGACGCGAGCACGTTCCTCTCGAGCGCGTCGTCCCAACGTGCCACGATGCTGGCGTCGCCGTCGCTCTCGACAGGTGCCGAGACGCTCGAGGACTGGATGTACTGGCAGCGCGACGCCAGCAACGCGCACTGCTGGACCAAGGTGTACGGCGTGCTGGACAACGAGTTCATGTGGCTCTTCAAGGGCAACCACTCGAGCCGGACCATGTTCCTGCAGATCGCGGTCTCGAGCGTGGAGGTGTCCGGCCAGCGCCAGCTGCGGCTCGTGGACCCGAACGGCGAGGACATGGAGATCTGGCTGATGGACGAGGCCAGCTTCGGCGCGTGGCGCCAGCGGCTCGAGGAGGCCGCCGCGCTCACCACACAGTTCTTCCGCATGACGGAGCTCGAGGCGCGGCGGCTCCCGCGCAACAGCGCCTACCGCGGCAGCCTGGTCACATACCGACGCGCCAGCAAGCGCGCACGCTACAAGGCCGCCATCGAGTGGATGGCGATGCGCTGGCGGCAGAAATTCGTGCAGCCCACGCGGTGATCGGCGCGGGAACCCGCGAGTCTGATCCCGTGCTTCGCATGGCGCACCAAGAAGAAAGACTTCCATAATTAACACTATTTAATGACACGGACCACGGATGAATATTTTGCGGTTGCCTCGGCTGCGAAGGCACCATGGCGCATTTGCCTACGACTCGTGCGTAGACTTCGACTTTCGACGGTAGGTGGGTGTTCCTGCTGGTCAGCTTGAATGGAGCTCTTGGGGGTTTTCGCCCGTGAACAACATTATACTGGCCGCAGGCAAGGTTGCCGGCTCGTCTGGGCCCAATCCTGGCCCCAACCCTGGATCACTACGCAATTTGCGCCGCGCAGGACGATCAGGACACGCTAGGGAGCGAGTCATGCGGCGACTGTCGTTGACGGCGATGCCGTCGCGGCGGCATAAGCAGCAGCAGCGCGTGAGCTTCAGCTCGACGTGCGGCAAGACCACGAGCAGCCTGCGCTCGACGTTCGGCAGCTTCAGCATGCTCTCGTCGCTGTCGTCGTCCGTGGCCGCGTCGGGGTCCACGGACTCGCTCACGTCGCTGTCGACGGCCTCCAGCTCGTACGGCGGGCTGATGGAGGACTACGACGACGTGGACGAGGACGAGGAGATCGAGGGCGAGGAGTGCTGCGAACAGGGCTGGATGTACTGGAAGCGAAGCGACGACTGCTGGCTCAAGATGTACGCGCGTCTGCGCAACGAGCTGCTGTGGCTCTCCAAGGGCGCGGACGACGTGGTGGCCGTCGTGCAGATCGCGGTCGCGGGCGTGCGCGCCACGGACATTGGTGGCATCATCGCGCGCGGCCCCGCCGGCGAGAGCATGGAGCTCTTCGCCTACGAGCGCGAGCGCACGCGAGACTGGATAGACGCGCTCTACGTCGCGGCCCAGCTCACTCAATCCTACGAGCGCTCGGTGGCGGCCGAGCCCGCGGAGACCGAGATCCCGCACCGCGAGATCAAGGAGATGGAGCAGCTGTACGCGGGCACGCTGGTGGTCTACAACAAGGAGCAGAAGAAGGCCCCGTGGAAGCAGCTCCTGTCCACCAAGCGGCTGCGCCAGGCGTGTCGCCGACGACTCGAGAAGTTCGTGGACCGCTTGGACACTTCCAAGCGGTAGGTTTTTACGTTCCGGGCCTGGAGAAGCAGCCCCGGACATGACAGGGGGAAGGAAAGCGCCACTAGCGCATGTAGCGAGCTCGAGAGCTCGCACCCTATTTATCAACAAAGTATATTTCGCACTGTAATTGGCCCAGTATCGCAAATGTGGCTCTGGTAACAGGTCTAAGAACTCGCTTGAATCCTTAACCTGCCTCCGCTTCAGCAAGGAGGTCCGGTCCTAGGTTCTGCGACGTCCAAAAGCGAGTTGTCCTTGTTAAATAAGGTCGGGACAGGATGACGGCACAACTCACGGCGAAGAGCGTGTTGTGCGATGAGCCGCAGGGCGTCATCAAGCAAAGCCTCGGCGATCCTGGTGATGCCTGCGGAATCCGCAGCGGATCCCGTCGTCCTGGCACTGCCAATTAGGCTTTCCACAGGAGCAAGGCAAAGTGTGGACGAGCAGTGCATGTGACAGGCACACCGGCTTTTCGGTCTCTAGCACGGCATAGAACTCGCTTGCCCACTTCCACATGTGCTGTTTCTCGGTGGCTCGGGCGGCTTTGAGCGGCTCCGGGTCCATCGGGTTACTGAACATGAGATCGAGGTGGTGGGCACCGCCCTCGATGCGCACGGCGACCACCGAGTCCGAGTAGTTCTGCAGCACGCCCGTGGCCGAACACGGATCGTAGTCCCCGTTGCTGAAGACGATATTGCTAGCAACCTCCAGGAACCGGCGACCGCCGTAGTGAATTGTCGGCCACGCGACGCGAGCGTCAATCCCCCACTCCGCGTGGCAGCTCGCATTGTCCGCTGTGAAGTTCCAAGGGGCGCTCCAGAACATGTCCTTGACCCCGTCGGTGGTTGTCGGGCCGTACAGCTCGGCGCAATAAATGTAGTCCCAGAAGTTGCTGTCCATCGCGTCTTCAGCTGACGGTGCGCTCAGCTGGTAGCATTCCTTGTCCTTGGTGCTGTTGTAGTACACTCCGATTGCCTTCGAAAACGCTTGGAGCAGCTCCAGTTCGGCCTCTTCGGTGTCGTCGAACGTGTCTTGCAGATGGGAGCAAGCCACACGCATGGGGTATCCAGGCAGCTCGCTGACTCCATTCATGATATAGGACGACGGGTACGGGTAGTTGCCCATGGCCATGGAGTCGAACGAGTCTCTCGCCCACTCCATCAACGCGTCGATGTCTTCATCCAGTGGCGTGTCTTCACACAGGGAGAGCGCTCGCTTCAGCGTTCGGCGACCGTCCTCGGTCTCACCGAGTGCCTTCATCGCTGGCCACGCCCGACGGACATTCGGGACACAATTTTCAGCTGATCCAGCCGCAGGAGATGCATCGAAAGTCGTCACTTGCGAGTACCCTCCGAGGTCATGAGGAACCTCATCGCCAAAGTACGACAAAATGGGGGCAGAAGCAGCAATGACACCGTCGATAATATGCGGGTACTTCATGCGGAACCACGACCCCAGCATGCCGCCGTACGAACCGCCGAAGCCAAGCACAGGGATATCGCGCTTCGACTCATCCTTCAGGTACGTGATCAACACTGCGTAGTCTGCCAACGTCTGCTCTGTGGACAAGTACTGCATGTGCTTCGTCACGTCTTTGCCGAACGGCACCGACTTGCCGAAGTACCGGTGCTCTGCGAACACGAGCATGGCGCCGAACTCGTCGGCATTCTCCCACATGAGCCCCGTGTGGTTCAGGTACAGCTCGACGTCGGCCTCGTTGCCGACGTAGAAGAACATGACGCCTCCGGGTCGGAAGTGCTTGTCACAGACGAAGTATCGTTGCTGGTACGTGGGGGCTCCGACGTCGAAGTGGTCGAGCGTCTGCGTGAAGAACTTCTCGTCGCACTGGGCCAGAAGGTTCGTTTCTGTCGCTTCAGCATTGAGCACGCTGTCAACTAGAGTTGGGGAAAGGAAATTCTCTTGGATCTCTTCGCTTGCAGATGCTTTCGGGTCTTGGAGGCCTATGAGCAGCAAAGCAGACATCACAACACCAAATACCATGACGAAGCCGACGAGACCTATGCGGCCGCGTCGGTCTGCAGTAGACCCTCCTTCATCCAGCTGCACCAGGATGGGAGTCTTCTCTTCGGCTGGCATTTCTGATCCTTCACCTCTCAAGAACTTTGCGCAATGAAAAGCACGCGGCGTCTGCATCCAGCTCCACGCAGGCTGATGAGTGTGCGCGTGGCATGTGCCATCGTGACACTGTCATGTTGAAGCGAGTCTGCCAGCTGTATCGTACTCATCCAAGCCAAGGCTACAAGGCTGATCAATCATGCGGTTGTTGGTATTGACAAGTGCTGCAACGACCGTGTTTCTGCTCATACCAAACTGCTTCCTCCACGTCTTCGTGTATCCTCCTCACTCGCTGGCAATGACAGCTTTGCGCTCGTAAAACTCCTGGGCCCACTTGTGCATGTGCTGCTTCTCAGCCTCACGCACGGCGAGGACCGACGGCGTGTCAAGCATGTTGCTGAACATGAGATCGAGGTGGTGGGCACCACCTTCAACCGAAAGAGCGACGACAGAGTCCGAGTAGTTCTGCAGCACACCCGTGCCCGACCACGGGTCGTAGTTCCCGTTGCTGAAGACGATGTTGCTCGCCGCCTTGAGGGCCTTGCGTCCGCCGTACTGCGTCGTGGCCCAAAGCGGACGAATCTCGATTCCCCACTCGGACTTGCAGTTTTCATTGTCGGCAGTGAAGTTCCACGGCACGGGCCAGAACATGTCGTTCACGCCGTCAACGTTCTGTGGCTGGTATATCTCGGAGCAGAAGATGTAATCCCAGAAGTCCGAGTCCAGAGCAGACTCGTTGGATGAGGCGCTGAGTTCATAACACTCTTGATCCTTGGTGCTGTTGTAGTACACGCCCAAGGACTTGGAAAAGGCAGACAAAAGACCCACATCGTCTGCGGCGAAATCGTCAGCCACATACGAACACGACACGCGAACAGGGTACGCGGGCAGCACACTGGCGCCGTTCATGATGTACGATGACGGATACGGGTAGTTCCCCATGGCCATGTAGTCGAACGCTGACTTGGCCCAGTCCATGACTCCGTCCACATCCTCCTCGGACTCCACTTTCACAGAGTCACAAAGCGACAAAGCCTTCTTGAGCTGCTTTCGACCCTGCTCGGTCTTCCCTAGCGCTCTGATGGCCGGCCACGTCCGGCGAATGTTCGACGCACAGTTTGGAGCCGAGCCCGCCTCCTCGGACGCATCAAAAGTCACAATACGCTCGAACGATCCTTTGTCCAGCAGAACTTCGTCTCCGAGAAACGACAGGATCGGAGCCGACCCCGCCACAACGCCGTCAATGATGTGCGGGTACTTCATGCGGAACCACGACCCCAGCATGCCGCCGTACGAACCGCCGAAGCCAAGCACAGGGATATCGCGCTTCGACTCATCCTTCAGGTACGTGATCAACACTGCGTAGTCTGCCAACGTCTGCTCTGTGGACAAGTACTGCATGTGCTTCGTCACGTCTTTGCCGAACGGCACCGACTTGCCGAAGTACCGGTGCTCTGCGAACACGAGCATGGCGCCGAACTCGTCGGCATTCTCCCACATGAGCCCCGTGTGGTTCAGGTACAGCTCGACGTCGGCCTCGTTGCCGACGTAGAAGAACATGACGCCTCCGGGTCGGAAGTGCTTGTCACAGACGAAGTATCGTTGCTGGTACGTGGGGGCTCCGACGTCGAAGTGGTCGAGCGTCTGCGTGAAGAACTTCTCGTCGCACTGGATCAGAAGGTTCGTCGGCGCGGCGTCCACGTTGAGTGTGGGCAGCTGGTGCTCCACGACGGGAGCAGGTGTCGTTGATACAGTGCCCTTCCAGCTGAAGATCGTCGCGAGTAGCAGCACGGGCGCTGCGAGCAGCCCCGCGACTGCCAGCAGCAAGTGGCGGCGACTGCGCAGCGAGGCGTTGTGACGAGCAGCAGTCGCTGTCCCCAGCAGCATCGGCGTCTTCTCTTGATCCATGGCGAGCGTCCAGCAGTATGCAGAGTGTGTTTGTGTTTGATGAGTGTTGAAGCGAAATCGGACCCTACCGCATATTGAGAACTGAACATACCCGCTTTTGGTTCCCCTCCCCTTAGGCCGCGTGGCTCTCGATATCTGAAAGCGTCGAGGGCAAGGCGAAGTAGCATCCGAGCGCCGCGCTAGTCGCCTCCCGGCCATGAACAACCCTCCGTACCAGCCGTACGGCGGCCCGCCGCAACAGAATACGCAGCAGAATACGCAGCAGAATACGCAGCAGAATACGCAGCAGCAGCAGCCGCAGCCGCCGCGCGCCGGCGCCTTCCGGCCCTTCAACCCGGCGCAGGCGAACGCGCCGCTCTCGGGCAGCGGCGGCCCCGCCTTCGCGCGCAGCGCCAGCAGCGGCCCGCCCTCCACCGGCAGCCTCCACGCGCCGCCGCCGCAGATGGGCGCCGCCCCGCGCGGCTTCGCGCCGCCGAACCGCAGCTTCTCGTCGGGCCCGGCCAGCCAGCCCACGCCGCCGCCCCCGCAGCAGTTCGGCGGCCACCCGGCGCCCATGAGCGGCGGCCCGGGCTACGGCCCGCCCCAAGGAGGCTTGCCCAACGTGCAGCAGCCGCCGCAGATGATGCGCGGACCGCCGCCCGCGGGCGCGGCGCCCCCCATGGGCCAAGGGATGCGCGCGCCCGGACCGCCTCCGCCTGGAACTGGCCCCATGAGCCAGGGACCGCCCAACGCCCAGAACGGACTCACGCAGCAGTTCGCCAGCATGGGACTCAGCAACGGACCGCCGAGAGGGCCCCCGCCGATGGGGGGAGCTCCACCTCCGCCCATGGGCGGAAGCATGGCGCCCCCAGGCGCTCCGCTTGCCATGAACCAGCAGCCCCCACAGCAGCCGCCGATGATGAACCAGCAGCAGCAGCAGCCCAAGGCGTACAACAGCAACCTCCCGAGCGGAAACTTCCAGCAGCCCGACATGACGAACGGTGCGTCATCTCCGCGGCAGTTCTGGAGATTGAAGTGGATCCAGCGGTTCTGACAACGTTTTATCTGCTTCTTTGCCAATGTTTACAGACGGATATGGAGGTCAGCCGGGGTTCCAGGGCCAGCAGGCGCAGCAGGGGTCGCCCTTGACCGAGGAGATGATGGCGGCGCAGTGCGACCCACGGTACATGCGACTGACGGTGAACTCGCTGCCGCACTCGCTCGACCACGCCAACAAGTCGAAGCTTACGTACGGTCTTATTATCCGCCCGTTGGCGCCGCCCGATGAGGGAGATGACCTGGATGTGGTGAACTTTGGCCCCGCTGGCGTTGTGCGTTGCCGGCACTGCCGTACGTACATGAACCCGTTCGTGCAGTGGGTGGATAATGGCCGTCGCTGGCGATGCAACCTCTGTGGGGTGTCCAACGACGTTGCCAGCTCGTATTTCTGCCACTTGGGTGCCAACCAGCTGCGCCAGGACCGCGAAGAGCGCCCTGAGCTCAACGCAGGCAGTGTGGAGATTATTGCGCCGTCGGAGTACATGATGCGTCCTCCTCAGCCGCCGTGCTACGTGTTTGTCATTGACGTGTCGGCTACTGCTGTGGCGTCGGGCTCCGTTCAGATCGCGGTTGATACTATCAGGGAACAACTTGACAATCTTCCTGGCGCCCCTCGCACGCGTGTCGGTTTCCTCACGTATGACAGCTCCATCCACTTCTACAACCTGAAGGTTTGTGCTGCTGCGGTGGCTTTTTCTTTTGATGTGGGGTGGGTAGAGTGTTCGGAGTGTCTGACAATTTCTCTTCTGATTGACTTTTTTTTCTATAGTCGACGCTGAAGGCCCCTCAAATGATGGTGGTTGCTGATCTCGATGAACTCTTTATCCCCATCCCGGATGAACTACTCGTGAACCTGAGCGACTCCCGCGAGGTCGTCGAGATGCTGCTTGAAACGCTGCCGGCTATTCACCAGAATGCGCGCTCTGCTGAAACCGCACTTGGGCCTGCTATCCGCGTCGCTTTCAAGCTCATGGTACGTGCTGATTTTATGTTTATTGAATCCGGCAAATTGTGAGCTGGTGCATTGACATATCTCGAAAATCTTTGTGTGTTTCCATAGTCGTCAATCGGTGGTAAAATGCTCGTTTTCCAGAATTCGCTGCCGTCGACTGGAAACGGGGCGCTCCGAAACCGCGACAATCCTCGTCTATACGGAACGGACAAGGAGCACACTCTGCTCCAGGCCGTAGACACGTACGCAACTTGTTGTGTTGGGTGCACAATGTATTGTTATGGTCTTGGGCACAGCTGACATTTTTCAATGGACCCTATTGCAGGTTCTATCGTACCAATGCCATTGATTTCTGCCGCCAGCAAGTCAGCGTCGACATGTTCCTGTTTTCTTCAATGTACACTGATATCGCCTCCATGGGTACGCTTTGTGGCTCGGTTGAGTTGTTCGTTTAATGCATTCAGCTAACTCAAGGCTAATGCGATACAGGCTCGCTGTCGAAGTACTCGGCAGGTCAAGTATACTATTACCCGGCTTTCAATGCCGAACGGGACGGCGAGAAATTCAGCAAGGAGCTGGCGCACTGTCTCGTTCGCGAGACTGCATGGGAGGCCGTGATGCGTGTGCGCTGCACGAAGGGAATGCGCCTTGCAAACTTTTACGGCAATTTCTTCTTGCGTGGACCGGACCTGCTGGCACTCCCGACGTGCAATGCAGATTCGACCTTCGCAGTGGAAATCACGCACAGCGACGCTCTTTTGACGTCCTCGACGATCTCCGTGCAGGCTGGCCTGCTTTACACAAACTCGGGCGGCGAGCGACGAATCCGTGTGCACACCGTGTGTATTCCTGTTACCAAGCGTACGCCGTCACCCTGGGCATTAAAGCTTGTACTGTGGGTTTGGCGAACTAACTGGTACTTGCTTCTTTGCATTGTATTTCTAGTGTTCGCGGAGCTCTTCCGCCAGGTCGACCAGGACGCGCTGTGCAACATTATTGCAAAGAATGCACTGGAGGTTGCTCTCAAGACGGGCTTGGACAGTGGCCGCTCGCGATTGCAGACACAGTGCGCAGATATCGTCCGCGCCTACCGCAACTCTGGTGCCTACGGCGCGAATCAAGCGTCTGGATACCAGTTGCACCTCCCGGAATCTCTGCAGCTTCTGCCTCTGTACATCGTACGTCCATATTGCCAGCGAATGGGCTCGTTGTTGCAGTGAGTCTGACCCCGGTGCTTTGGTCGATGTATACAGATGTCTCTCTTGAAAAACTCGACCCTGCGTGGCGGCACCGACTTGAGTGTGGATGAGCGTGCATTCCTACAGTATGAGGTACTAGCTTACCACGATGTGCGCCGACAAAATAGTAACGCTGACTAACACTGGACTCGTGTGCTCTCTGCAGCTGAACAATATGCCTGTGGAGCTGTCGCGGGTGTACATCTACCCGCGGATGTTCGCTCTTCACAACATGCCTCCGGAGGTCGGTCTGCTGGCCGCAGAAGACGAAGCCGCCGAGGGTGCTGATGGTGCTGCCAGCGCCAAGTCTATTGTGCTTCCTCCGGTGATCAACCTTTCGATCGAGCGGCTGCAGTGCGACGGAGTGTTCTTGCTGGACGACACGCTGAGCCTGTACCTGTGGGTGGGCCGTTCGGCTCCGCCTGAGCTTTTGGAGAGCCTCCTTGGTGTTCCTTCCATGGAGGGTGTGGACTGCGGCCAGGTGGGGAGCAGTTGCCTGTCTGCTCATGAGAACTCTTTAGCTGGCGCGTGATAGATTACTTACTCTATTTACTTTTTTGGTGGTATTGTGCTCAGTTGAAACTTCTGGCCCCGCACGACGACACAAGCAACCGCGTGGACGCGATCTTGTCGTCGATCCGCGCCGAGAGATTGCCGCACCAGAACGTGGTGATCATGCGGGAGGGCGACCCGGCCGAGGGGCGCTTCTTCTGGAAGCTAGTAGAAGACCGGGCCAGCTTCCCGGGCGGCTCGTACTCGTACTCGGAGTACCTGGGCCAGATCAGCCGCATGAGCCTCTCGGGCGGCAGCGGCGGAAGATAGATTGCAGACAGATGAACACAACTCGTCGCGAGTCGGACGGGCAGCGTGGTAACGAAGACGAATGCGAATTGATGAGTACCCCCCTTTAGATACACGAGTACGGACTGGATCTGAAGCCGTAGCTGAAGCTGAGCTTGTCATCTTAACGCAGCGAACTTCAAGCCTGTGTGTGGACTGTCGAGTGCATGGATGCCAGGCAGTGCGCAGCTATCCCAGGTCGAGCGGATGGTCTCGCCATGTGACGATATGTTTGCCGCGTCTTCATCTGTCCAGGGCAGCGGGATATTCTACTTGAGCTGTAATGGTCCACCGTCGTGTATTGCTTGAGTTGAGTTTCTTGCGTCGAGCCTGTTGTCGTATCATACGACTCGTATCCAGCTACAGCTTGCACATGCACATTTTCCGTCCGAGCGGGTGTCCCCCGTCCATATAAACAATATTAGCAACCAGCGCATCGAGGACGACTCCACCCACACTCGCAAGCCAAAGGCTCACTCACCACCCTGCGGACACCTGCGAATCAGCGTTACAAGCAGGCGTCTCCATGCAGAGCAGAGCTCACGCTGTATCCGCTGCAAGTCGGTCGCCCACTGCGTTCATGGAGCAGAAAGCTCCGACATCTGCTAAGCCTCATGCCGGCAACGTAGCACTACGAAAGGCCCGAACCGTCTATGGTTACACATGGTGACAGGCATAGCGCGCGTTCTGGCCTTTCTCGGGACGTCCGGAACAGCAGACCCGGCGCTACTCGGTGCCCTCCATGGAGGGTGCTGGATCATACTAGCCATCGGGAGAGGTGGGAAGCGGACCATTTCGCGAAAATCGCAGCAAGGCGCAACTTGGTTCCTCGGTCCGAGGAGTTGGCACTTCGCAATGGAGTGCCCGCCTACCAAGTACTCGATGTTCTCGCAGCAGTTCTTCGTGGCCGGGTCCAGGGAGAGCTTGGGGCTGCGTCGAGCGCGCGCGACCTTCACGGACCTGCCCAGGACGCCGCGCTCCACCCTCTCGCAGGAGCTGCAGCGCCGCGGTGAGACGTTCTGCTGCGCCCCATCGCGCGACGTTCGCCAGTCGCGGGACTCGTTCCTGTCGTTGAGCAGCACGGGGTCCACGGTCTCGTCCTCGCGGATCTCGTCGCCGCTGCCGCAGGACATCCGGATACAGGGCTGGATGTACTGGGCCCGTCGCGAGGACAGCAGCGCCGCGCTCGACGCGGAGCGGTACACGAAAGTGTACGCAGTGCTGCGCAACGAGTTCCTGCTGCTCTACCGCAACGACCAGCGTCCGTCCAAGCAGGTCCGACCTCAACCGCTCGTGCAAATCGCAGTGGCCAGCTCGTGGCGCGGCGTGGACGGCGTCCTGCACGTGGAGGACCCGTACGGCGAGGAGATGGAGCTGCATCTGTACGAGCGCCAAGACTACGAGACCTGCCGACGGTGGGGCGACGCGCTCGAACAGGCTTCGGAGCTCACCCACTCGCACTTCTCCAACTTCGACGTCAAGGTCGAAGACTTATCCCGTGGCAGCGTCTACCGCGGCACGCTCCACGACTTCCGCTTGGGGCGCGAGAGCTCCGTCCGGAGATCCGTCCTGCAGATCCGAAAGTTCAAGAGCTGGGACTCGCTGCGGAAGTTCATCCCGGCGCGGATCTCAAGGCGCTTGACATACTCCCGATCGTCGTCACCCAACTGACCGCGGTCGGAGTACTCCTATTTATCAACCAGCAGCAGTAGGCAACTCGAGCACGAGCACTCCATCGGAAGAGTGCAGGACGTGTGGCTTTGTAAAAAGATATACCAAGTATTTGCTCTACATGACTGTGCACTCGCTTTTCCGTGGCTTCTCTATACGCTTTGGGACGGTTGGGCCTTCGGGTGCAGTTGATGCTGATGGAACTTCATCACTGTCTCCAGAAACACCGGCAATGGCTGGATAGGTCGTTATCCTGCTCATTGTAGCAGTCACCAACGAGCCGATGGCGCGTACGCTGCGCTGGCTACCTAACATCCTGTCCAAGTTGACAGCTTGGGCACGAAACTCTTTGGACGGCAACGCATCGGTGAGAGATTCCTGTTTTCCCAACGGATTGACCAAGATGGGATCATTCTGCTTCACTGCTTCGACTGTCGTGTCTTGAACGCCTTCGAACGCCACCTCCTTCATCATCCGATCCATTTCAGATCGAGACCTTCTTCTGCTTGCTGTCGTAGGGCGCTCCCTATGACTGCCACTGGTGGTGGTAGTAGGCGGGTTGGTCTTCATCTGAACGGATGCTGGTGTTAGCACAGCGGCCGTCTCCTTTAAAATTTGCTGCTCGAGCTTCGCCGTCAACAATTTGTTCGTTCGCTCGAGGCTTTCCAATGCACAACGCAGATCGGTATTCTGCGTTCGTTCAAACTCAAGATACTGCTGGAGAGTGACGACTTCCTGCGTTTTGAGCTCGAGTTCGAGAGTGTTTTCTGCCAGCGTTTTCTCCTGGACAGCGAGTTGCTCTTGATACTGCTGCAGAGCGATGTCCGAGCTTTCGTCCTCCGTCGCTTTCCCCTTCCGACGCCGCATCGACCTCTTTTTGCTCAACAGCGTGTTGCGGCCGTTTGTATCGGCATTGTAGAACTGCACGGAGCCATCGCCACCAAAGAGTTCTGCTGTCGATGACGTACTTTTGAGATCGACCGCATGCGATGCCACCTTGTTCAGATTGCTGCTCGGCACAATTCCGTAGACGCTGAATTCCAAAGGCGAGTATTGAAGGTAGGCTATCAACTCGGGTGTAATCGCTTGCTCGACCACGACGTGAAAATCGAGTCGAGGGTCTACGGATGGCGACGGTGTAGGCTCAGACTTGTGTTCGACAGGCTCCTGATGCTCCTCATCGTTGGCTCTCCACTTGAAGCTCACGTAGGCATCTTTACACAACTTCCCTGGGATCCCGCGGAGAGATTCAACAACAATGTTGAGTCGCAAGTTGGAACCAATAAAGCTGGTGAGTGTGGGGAGAGCTAGCGTTTGTACATCTTCAGGACACGTCTCTACTAGCCGATGCTGGCATGCCTGCCATTCATGGGATAGAATCGTTGGTGTGATCTCACACTTCAGGGAGCCGCTGTTCCCGCCCATGTGATTGAAAATGGACGTCGTCTCGTTGATCTTGCAGCCAAACACGAGATTCCTCAGCACTACAAAGCTTTTGCCGATCAACTGAGGTTGAGGAGGGTCGTAGAATGGGTCACAATCATCTCCATAAGTGCTTTTCCAGGTATCCACATACGCTGATAAACGATTGTGCTCAATGAATGTCTGGTACATCTCTCGCATCACGTAGACGTTGGCATGGAACTGCTCGATGTCCCACATCACGCTACGAAATGTGCCGGACTCTCGAAAGTTCACTTCTACTTTCAGGTCTGCCCCAATCCCATTACTGATAGCTAGTTCTTCGTCTTCGAGAGTCCCAGCTGTGCCCGCGAGAGCTACACGGGTAGGTCCACTAGTGAGAAGGCGTAGCGTGAATAACGTTTGCTTTTGGAGTTCATCAGCAATGGAATTCGCTTCGTTCACAAGAGGGATGGACTGCAGCAAGAGGTCATCAAACTTCGCTCTCTCAACACGTTCTCTCTCTTTTTGCGACCCAAGCACCTTGGCTTCTCTCATCTGCTTTTGCAACGAAACCTCGAGTTCCTTCTGCCTCGCAACGAGCTCGTGCTGCTTCTTTTCGAACAAAATCTCCGCCTTGACAAGCTCTTCGGCCAGCTTGGTCTCTTGGTGCGCTAACTGCTCCGCGAGTTTCTTCTTGTCATTATCTCCTTCCGTTTGCATCTGGGTCTTGATTTCGAGCTCCTTCACTTTCATCTGCTCGTTCAAAGCGCGAACATGCTGCTCCCATTCCTCGCGTTGCTTTCCAAGCTTCTCTTCCGCGAGTTTCTGCTCGGCTTGCATCATTTCCTCCATTTTCTGCATACGCGTGTCCATTTCCCGTTTCTCCTTCTCAGCGATCGCTTCAGCCTCTAAAGCTTCCTTGAGTTGCTTGCTGTTGAGCTCCTTCATGGCGCACTGCCAGTCAAACCGTGATTCGTGCGCGAGCTCGTCAGCAGTCGGCTTTTCAGGCCTTGCGGAGGGAATGACAACCCGGAAAACATTCGAGTTCCCCAATATCAATCGATCACAGTGATGCAGCTCGAGCTCCTCTCCTTCTTTTAGTGGCTCTGCGTTCACAAATACCTTTGCTCCACGACAAGAGGTGACGAACAGCGAGAAGTGCTCTTGCGGTGGTGTGGTGTTTTCCTCCTCCACATCCTCTTCAGGGAGTATCGATTGCTCCCGCCGTGCGATAATGCAGTGCTCTTTCATAATGCCAAGGCCACCAACCACGATGTTTTGTTCTTCGTCTGCGTCGATGCGACCAACTTTGTTTGGACCAGCGTTGATAAAGTAGACGAGTTTTTCAGACATCTGCTGGTCCTCGTTTAGGTTGAGCAGGTGAGGGTTTGTCATGGCCTTTTCCTTCAGCTCACGCGAATTGCTGACAAGTCCAAGGACCTTCAGCTGCTCTTCACGCTTTCTAGCAAGCTCCTCGGTCTCTTTAAGTCGCTCGTTCCACGTTTTCTGTCGACGGTGAAAAGTTGAGTTAGCAAAGTGACTCAAACAACGGCAGGCATATCGATATTACCCACCTCGCTTTCTTGGAGCAGACGCTGATTCTCCTCGAGTTGTTCTCGGATAGCAGCCAACTCCCGCTCACGAGCAGTATTTATCCGTGGAGGCCCTAACCCACCAAGTTCACTGTCTGCACCACCACCGCCGCCACCCATTCCTCTTGATGGCGGTCGAGCATCCATGTTTTCTATCATGGATTTCCGAAGCATCTCGAGTTCCTCTTTCAGCTGCCGAATAAGGATTTGATTGGGATCCTCGTTCACGATGGCCTTGTTCTTGATCTGTTTGGCCCTATCTGCATAACGCAGAGTGCCAAGTGTTTCCTAGATAAAGTATCGGGTTAGATTTCTCTCGTATACGTGTAAAACAACGCAAGGATATTCTCACCGAATAGTTAACACTTGCAGGACTTAAGGCAGCGATCATAATTGTCTTCGAGTTTCCACCCAGTGAATCCTTCAGCAGATGAGTCTACACCACCACATTTTCCAGAGCTACGTTAGCTCTAGAATTAGCAGAGGGTTCGCCTAGTAGCGATGGAAGCTTACCAGTTTTGAGTTTCGGTAGGGAACTAGCACCTTCTTGCCATTCGCCAGATCTGCTAAAGCAGAAATGCAGTTTCCTAACGCTGACAACGACTTGAGCATACTGTGAGCTCATTACACGACGCTTATACTCGTAAGGTAGAAGGAAAAAAATGGATGCGTACCTGGTTGATAGCGGCACCTTCTTTCAATCGCGATCCGGTCGCTCCCGTGCTAGCAGCCCTTTCACTTCCAGCCAGATCGATGAGATTGACTCGGCTTACTTTATCCATAACTTTGCCGGTATTTGGATTGAGCTCTGACTGCGTAACAATGATTTGGAATATCGTGTGTGCTCGCGAGCTTGTTGCGTTCATGTTTGTTGAGGCAGTGGTTCGTGCAAGAATGCCAGCATTCATCAGCTATAGAAACAGAATAACAAGAAAGAGAACAACATATGATGGTCGTTACTTTGAATCATACCGTAACGTGGCGAAAATGTTAGCGCACCCTGTCAATTTCTGAGTACGAAGAAACGGCACTACGAGTGAGGCCTTCCGCATACGGGCCTTGGCTTGGGTGATCTCGGACCTTCAGATTATCTGACGATGGATTGAACAAATCTACCAGTAACATGGTTAGCTGTGCCGGCTTCCATGTTCCGCAACCAGTCTGGTGGAGATACCACGCGTGACTCCTCCTCCTCACCTTTTACCCGCTCATTGTAAATCTCCATCATGCTGGCCTCAACTTTGAAGGTGATTTCCGAAGTTTTTGCTTCAATTCGCTCAAAAATCACCTCGGAGGCCTTGGGTATGATCCCTTTGTCGCTCCCGTAGCCTACCATGGAGAAGGATTTCCCGGCGCCTGTAGTGATTTCGAACAGTTAGTACTTACTATCTACAGCGATACGTACGGAAATGAGCTGCCTACCTGTTTGGCCGTACGCAAACAAGCTGACGTTGAAGCCATTCCACGCGTGTTCAAGCACCTACATATCGCCGCAAGTCAGTCGGCTTAACCCTCGGATCCCGTGGTAATCCCTCGCGTTCATACACACCTTGATACCAATGTCTTCCCACACAGTTCGTTGGGAGGCGTGATCAGGCTCAGAGGGTGGGGTAAAACTGTTGTAGCTGTTGAAATGACGGGGTCAGCACCTCCAAGAGAACAGATGTGGTACAGATAGCTGAAAGATAGATAGATACCATACCTGTAATCGAACGTGAACGCCTTCTCCACGTTTGTTTCCGGGTCAGTGATGATCGTCTGCTGCGTCTCCCTCACCATGCCTGGGTGTCAACGTGTTAGACTGCAGTCTCCCACTCATTTCTGCTTCAAACGTACGAATGCATGACGTGCTCCCCATGGACTTTTCTCGCTCGTTGAACGGGCGGACACGCACCGCGACTTGCACATTCTCGGACATTGTTTGATGCGTGCAGGTGCCTTCAGATCGAGCACCAACGCGCAGCTTTTCGCTACAGCAGCTCTCGTTTGCATTCCCCGCGATGACGGTGCGCTAGGTCCTCGCCCATAATAAATTACTCGCCCGTAACGGCGCCACATTTAAATTGCAGCGGACGTCTGCGTCGCCAGTGTGTGCCCTGCTTCAACGTCTGAGCTCTAGCATACTACGACTGGTGAATATTGGCGGTCGTCTCTAGAAAATCAACATGTTGTCGTCAACTATTTACACGAATACAGTGGACAGCAAACACACTTGTTTTGGTGTCGTATAATATCTAACGACTCGTACATGTAAGCGACAGACGCCCCAGTATTTATTTTGCTAAATATCATTGCGCCCTTTGAGGCTTCACCACCGGTATCAGATACCGGGTACTCTGGTGTGTCGTACACAACCGACGGTGGCCCTACAATCAAAAGGCCCGCACCACCAGCACCCCAAAGACACGCACCGAGAGGGTCATCGGACAGTGCAGCGCAAGCAACTCGGCGCTCGCTCAGAATCGAAGAGGACTCGTGCGGTGGCGGTGGGTCACTGTTCCTCCCTCTCTCGCCATGCTCGCGCTCGCCTCCGCTCCGCGCGCGCGCGCCGCGCTGCTCGCCGCGTCGCACAGCCGCCAGACGGCCCTCCGCGTGCCGCCGCCCCACGTGATCCGCGTGCTGTCGACTCGCCCCACGGCCGAAGTGGCTGCGGCCGCAGGCGCCAAGGCGGTGGCCACCGCGGCCCTTGACGCCGCCGACGTGGTCCCGCTGACCCAGCAGGCCGCCTCGGCCTTGACGCTCAAGGAACGCCTCAAGATCTACAGCCAGCTGAGCAAGGCGCGTCTCAGCGCGCTGGTGGTCATGACCACGGGCGCGGGCTTCCTCATGGCTGGTGGACCCATCTCCTGGAGCACCTTCGCGGCCGCGACCGTGGGCACGTCGCTGGCTGCGGCCTCGGCCAACACGTTCAACCAATGCTGGGAGGTGGAGCTGGACGCCAAGATGCAGCGCACGCATCGCCGGCCGCTGCCCTCGGGACGCATCTCGCGGCCTCACGCGCTGGCCTTTGGCGCGGCGACGGCCACGGCCAGCACGGCCATCCTCGCGGCCGGGTGCAGCCCGCTGGTGGCCTCGCTGGGCGCGCTCAACATCGGCCTCTACGCGCTGGTGTACACGCCGATGAAGATGAAGAGCGAGTTGAACACGTGGGTGGGCTCCGTCGTGGGCGCCATCCCGCCGGTTATGGGCTGGGCCGCTGCCACGGGCACGCTGCTGTCGCCCGAAGCTGCGCTGCACGCGTACTTGATGTACTGCTGGCAGATGCCCCACTTCTTCGCGCTGAGCTGGCGGTCGCGCAAGGACTACGGCCGCGGCGGCTACAAGATGGTGGCGTGCAACGACCCGACGGGATCGCGCAGTGCGTCGCTGGCACTGCGTTACTCGTACTACATGAGCGCGATCCCAATTGTGGCCGCGCTCACGGACGCCACGAGCTACATGTTCGCGGTGGAAGGCACGGTCGTGAACGCGTACGCTATCTACCTGGCGCACAAGTTCTACGCCAACCCCACCAACGCTACGGCGCAGAAGGTCTTCCTGACGTCGCTGTGGTACCTGCCGGTCATTATGGGCTGCATGGTACTGCACAGCCAGCAGTGGATGGACGACGAAGAGGTGGAGACCAAGAAGGAGGCTACCGTGTGGCGCGAGGCATTTTTGGGCGAAGTGGAGAACTTCCAGTCGCAGGACCCGTCCGCACACTTCGACGAGAGCTCCATGTCCGCGTGGCTGGTCAACAAGGTGCGTACCGTTCGCCACAGCCTTCGGGATTTATGCATCCACGAGACTCTGTGGGGGGTGAAGGATGGCCAGCACCACGCTGACGAGTCCAACGTGCTGTGCCCCGTGCACGTGGGCCACCAGGCCAAGGAAACCGTGGCAATCACAGCACAGGCTTCCCGGAAGGACTTGTAAATGCGTCCTATCCTGAAGAACTGTATGTGTAAAGAGAGCAGAAAAACCCCACGACGACTGTCGATAACGTCAGAAGAAAAAAAAAACTGGTTGCACGGGTGCATAAGCGCCCAGGCTCGATTCGGTCTAAGCTTACACTGGTTCTTCTTCTTTGACGTGGATCACCATTTGATGCCCAACGGGTTCGACTGCTCCATCTTCGGCACAGCGTGATACTGCGTGTGCAGCACTTCACGCGCTGCGTCGGAGAACGGGATTCCGCCCAAATACTTATCGTACACATACTTCACAGCGGGGTTGGCAGCAGGGTCGCGCACTTGCAGCTCCTGGAAGCGACTCGTGACGTTATCAAGCAGCTCCGTCGCCAGCAGCGTCGACTTCGGTCTAATCTGACCGCCACCATTTAGACACCCACTCGGGCATGCCATGATCTCGACGTAGTGATATGGACACCTGTGCCGCCTGATCTTCGTCATGATCGACTGGATGTTGCGGAAACCATAAGCGACAGCGAACTTAAGCATTTCCTTGCCTTCGATCACCAGCGACACCTCCCGGAAGTCGGGGTTGCGACCAGCAACATACTCGAGCGGACCCTTCACCTCCACGTTGAAGAGCTCCTTCGCGGCGAAGCGGAAAATATGTTCAAGGTGGCCACCGGAGCTGGCACCCAGACTGCTACCCAGAACGCTCGAACCGTCCTCAGACACGCCACTCAGCATGACCTCTTCTGGCGTAAGCTTCGCGAGCTCAAGAGACGCAAAGTCAATATTCAACGACTCAATCAGCTCGATGATCTCCGTGGTGGCGAGCACGCAGTCGACATCCTTGGTGGCGTCCTCCGGGTCCTGGAAATCTTTACGCGACGCCTCCAGCTTCTTGTCGAAGCACGGCATTACCGCTACGTGATAGACTTCGCTGGGCTTAACGCCGTGCTCGCCACTAACGAAGTGCTTGAGGATCGAACCTGCAATCTGCTGGGGGGATTTCGTTGTGTCAATGAACGGGATAGCGTTCGGCTGCGACTTCTCCGCGTAGCAGATCCAGCCAGGACAGGACGACGCCAGCATCGGCATCGCTCGCAGTGGGTCCTGCAGCGGGTTGGCAGCAGTGCCGGGCTCCAAGTACTCTGTCTTGGCGGACGAGACGGCCACCGAGGACGGCGGTCGCGCCCAGATGGTCTTCTGCTGGTTGCGGTACCTATGCAGGAACTCTGAGCGAGACTCGAGCAGCGCGAAGTCTCCGCTGCAGGTGGAGTCGATCACGAGGTGCACTCCGAGGTTGCGGAACAGCGTCACGAGCTTGCGGTGCACGGCGACCACGGGCATGTCGAAGTGCGCGGCCAGCGACGCGCGCGACTGCGGCGAGAGCGTCACCACCACGCGCTTGTGCTCGTTGGCGGCCAGGGCGTCCAGCATCTCCTTGAAGCTCTGCTGCGAGATCAGAACGGTCTCGGCCGACGTGACGCAGCCGCTGCAGGCGAGGCAGTCGTCCAGCGAGATGGTAGCCTTCTCCTGCGTCGTGGTGCGGATGATGTTGGGCTTGACGGGCTGCGGCACCGCGAAGTCCGCGGCCGAGAGCTCCGTCTGCAGCGTGATCTTGGCCAGGCCGTTGGGCTGCGCGCCGCCGCCGCCGCCATCGTCGGGCTTGTCCGACGTGAACAGCGGGTTCACGCAGGCCTGCGACGGCTGGATGTAGTCGTTGAGGTCGCCGAGGAACACGGACGCCTGGCAAGAAGATACATAGAGCGCAGTTAGTATAGTGAGGAGCAGCGATGTGCCGTGCAGCACAGACGCAGATGCAAGCGATGCCCACCATTGCTCTGCTACTTCGATAGGGATGTCGGGTGGTGACGCTCGGAATGCGAATGAGGTCACTCATCTGAATAGTGACCTGACGACGCAACATATTTTCGCTATCGGATACTTCTACCTATACTTCTCCGGTCCTGGAAATGAATTAACAGTTAGGTTTTTCTATAAAAACCTCGCATGTTTGATTGGTGGAAGTGCTAGAATTCATATGTCTGATTGGATAAAAACCGAGATGTAGGGATTTGTAAGGAAAAACCTCAAATTTGATTGGTTGGTTTTTCAAGCATGGAGGCGATTAATTCGTTTGTGTGCTATACAGCTGGAATGAGCTTTTTTCCCTCTTTTTGGAGAGTATTTCCAATTATGGAAATGTGAATTCCTAATGGCACTGCGAAAAAAAACTTTTCGCCTCAACGAGGTGAGATTTAAATGGCTAGGTACATACACTTATGGCTCGAAAATACGAGTAAACAAAATACTGCTCGAACCTCCCGACGCCGGGCTTTACAATAAGGTAACATTTGTCATCCAATTAGTAGTTTTGAAAAAAATATCGCCGATTTAGAGAACTGTTAATTCTTTACCGGACCGGAGAAGTACCGGTTTTGGTGGCTTTGATTCCCCTCCTCCAGCATTTGACAGGCACCATTTATTCTGTACAGTAGTGTACTGTGTTAGCGCGATCCCACGGTACCACCAATTTGTTATTATACGTGCCCCAGGTTCTTGGCACTTGTATTATCCCCGCGCTCAAGGATGGATCCTTGGATCCGTCCACGCACCCAAACGATTAAAATAGCCGCACACGTACTATCCGATACTATAGCCGACAGCCTCGGGAAAACCTCGCTCAGTCATCATGCGGAAGCCTTTTACATCAACCCAATTGACGTCGGACACGGAAAGACTTCTGCTGCTTCACGGAGAACAATATTGAGCATTGAAGTGCCCACCCGTCGACTGTTTCAGAAGAGTCTTTTCGAAATGAACTCGCTGCGCCAAGCAAGCCGCTCGGAGCATGCATCCCCAAGTGATCCAAACGAGCAGGGTGAATTGACTCAACGATTTCACAAAAGTTAGCTTACTATCCTTCGGACGGCAAGCGACACCCTCCTTTTCAAAGCGTTAAAAGCGAGTTGCAAGCACCTTAGTTCGCTGGAACGTGTAACGAGGTGAACCCGCCCGCCTTCCAGCGGTCTCAGCCCTCATTTGTAGCCGCCCCGCGACTTCAGGCGTCGATTATCGCGGCCTGGCCCGCTATCGAAGGTATCCGCTTCAATCGGACTGATTGCCCTGCATTTCGACTGCACAACTAGAGAAAGTTTCTACTGGTGCAATGCGACTCACACATCTGGTATTAATAGTATACAGCGTAGCAACAATAGAGGGTCGGGTCTCCCTTTGCAGTCTTCGAAGCTACAAGTTTTAACAACAACATATTGAGAAGTGTGAGCTGTAGCCTGGTACAGTCGTGCACCTCGTTTTCGGCACCGCTATAAACGTATAGCCGGAGATAATCTATTGCGACTTGGACACATTTGGAAGTCAAAACCACTCCTGAAAACCATATAATTTTAGGTTTAGATATGGTCCACCCTGCCGTAAACGAAGTGTACGACTGTACTACAATCTCACGGATAGTGATTTCCATAGTGGAAATTGCACTGCACCTCAGCCTGATCCTATCCTGGCAATGATTGACGCCATCAACTGGCTGAAGGCATCACCAGGCAAGTTTCACGGGGCGGCGTGACGGACGGCAACCGATTCGCGGTCGCAAGAGCTCGTAGCTGACGGGCATTAGAGCAGTACTACTAGTAGTAAGAAAATGCGGCTCACATGCCGAGGTCAAGCAACAGTGGCACTGGGGGGATTTACCGTGAAATCCCAATTTTCGCCCTTCTGAAGCAGCGCCTGATCGTGGACCATACAAATCCCAAGTTAATTCCACTGGCTCTTCGCTCGGGAGAGAGGAAAGACGAGAGGAAACAACCAGGCGGCGGCACTCGAGGTCAACAGCGCAATAAACCGCCTCATAGAGAGAGAGAGAGAGAGAGCTGACTCGCTGAATTGGACGTCGCCTCGCGCTCAGAGCCCCCAGCTAGCTATCGCCCGAGCCAAGAGCGCGACCGACAGTGGAGGAGGAAGACGCGGCGGCCTCCACCGTACACAGACAGAGACGCACAGACACAGGGCCAAGCTGGCGGACGACTGGCATGCCAAGATGCCCCCAGGCGCCTCTGGACGACTAGCGACCCGCGCACTGCTGCTGCTGCTGCTGCTGGGCCTCGGCTCGGCGCACGCGGCCATGAGCGACTTCCCCTCGACGCTGGCGTACAAGTGCGAGAGCAACACGTGTCTGTACACGACGGACACGTCCGGGACGCTGTACACGGACCCCGTGGACTGCGTCAAGCAGTGCCGCACCGCGGACCTGCAGAGCGTGGACGAGGGCAGCGACCTCTCGGACGTGGCCAGCATGACGGTGGCCTCGTCACTCAACGGCACGTGCGCCAACTGCTCGCTCGTGGTCTCGTCCACCTACAACTTCCCGCAGCTGCTCGAGACCTTCGACCTGTCGGCCGAGTCGGTGGCCGCCTCGTCCTGCAACTTCTCGTGCGAGATCACGCTCGACACGCCCACGCTCTGGGTGCTGGAAGGCTCGTCGTCGGACTGCTTTGCCGGCACGGAGGACACGGCCGTGGACTGCACGCGGGACGGCAACGCGACCGTCATGTCGCTGGGCGCAGACGCGCTGGGCGTGCTCATGTCGGTGCACAACAGCTACCAATTCCTGGTGAACCACGTGACGACGAGGCTGGGACCGGGCACGTTCACGGAGCATACGACGCTGTCCATGAAGTTCGAGGGAACAGGTTGCCTCGCGTCGTCCAGCAGCGGCACGGGGTCGACGTCCAGCAGCATTCAGCAGGCTTTCCAGCTGGACCTGTCGGCGGATTCGTACGAGCTCGTCGGCAGATTCACAAAGACGGCGATGGAAGCGGGCGATGCCATCATTATGAGCTCCACGCCAGTGACGCTCAGAGTCACGAGCGGCGCAGTGCTGAGTGCAGGTGCATTCTTTCTGCTGCGTGTCGCCAGCGACAAGGAGATCCAGTTTGGAAAATTGATCGCCAACGTGAGCACGGCGACGATGGTGCTCCCGGACTCGGGAAGTTCTTCGTCCGTTGACCTGGAGCTGTTTGTAGGCGCGTCCAACATTTCTTTCACGATCCCGGACTCGTTCACTGGCAGCATCCAGAACGGAGACACGGTCAACATTACGTTCGCGTCGTTCCAGAACCCGGCCAACAACTCGGTCGCTATTGACAAGATGTACCTTTCGGCATACCAAGGCCTGGCGTCCGCTGTGGATAACTCCCCTATCAAGTTCTACGCGCTGGACGATGCAAGTCGATCACTCAAGGCAGCACCGCTGGACATCGCGACTGTGGTGGTGTATGGCGCGTGCTTCCTGTTTTCACTCGTGATCATCCGGTGGCACGGCTTGCCACTGACGGTGAACACGCTTTGGACAGATTTGGTGGCGATTACAGCGCTGTTTTCCTTTGCTGCGGCGACAGGCGGATACCTGGTGTGGGTTATTCAGCCGTCGAAGGCGTACGTTCATTGGTATACTGCGCAGTACTTTTTCAACACGGCCATGATTCTGTCGCTGTGCTTCCACTGGGCAACAGTGCTGTCGTTCAAGTGCTTCAAGAAGCTCAGTTTCACATCTCCCGTTGTGCTGGCATACATCCTCATCAATGCGTGCGTTCTGGCCTTTGTTATCGTGGTGTCGGCTATGGCTGAAGAAAAACTGAAGTGCATTTACGACGTCAAGTCTACATCGTGTTCGTCGGAAGAGGAGTGCGCACTGTCAATTGCTGCTGAGGGCAAAATCATTCGGTCTGCCATTGAAGATTGCGATATGGAGGCGTTCTACCTGGCGTTCGGCACGGGTTTCATTGTCTACACACTGATGCTGATGGTGCTTGGTTGCATGGTCATGAGCCGCGGACGAACGCTTATGCTGAATGAAGACCCCACTGACGCCCGGATCCGCAAGTCGCTCACCATATTTTACGCCATCATCGCTACGACTTGTGTTCTCTACGTGTCGGCGCAGGTCATTTACATTGCGCAGTATGTTTCTCACAAGGGGGTGGATAACCAACTCTCGGACGTGGTATGGTACATTTTCATCGTGTGGTTGCCACACAGCCTCCCGCCGCTGCTGCTTCTCTTCTTGCAGTGGAACCCGAGCACAGAGAACATCCGACAGGACGAAGCACCTTCGGTTGACCAGTCTTCCAAGGAGGATGTGTTTAATTACACCCCGCGATCGTCCGGATCATCAAGCCACATGCCGTACTCGAAGTTGTTACGTGACCGCTTAAGCATGGGGGAGTCGATGCTGAACAACGATGAGCCCGGCAGTCGCTTGCGCATCATCGTGCGGCTGAAGCTGCCCGCGACTTTTGACCGCGCATGCTTCGTGTCGCTCGACTTCTACTCGTCCAAGGAGACGATTACGTCCAGCAACTCGCTACAGAACATTTCTAACGAAACTGCATGGAAATGTGTAGGCACTACTGAGCCTGTCGGTGTGGTGGGTGAAACAGAGTCTGTGCTTACAACGGGCTCAACTCACGCCATTTTCCCATTCGTTGCCGTGCTAGAGGTGCCGGTGATTGGCCCTGCTTCCAATACGCTGCTGCGATTTATGGTGCACGCAAGCACACTGGGAAAGCGTGACACGTCTTCGCAGTATTTGGAACGTTCAAGCTCCAGCACCCGCAGCCAAGACACGTCGTCCAACCCTCAGCTGTCGTTCCAGATGACAATGTTCCACCCCGTGCTGGAGTTTGTCACTTCGTCTCAGGCAGTGCTGGACGCTGCTGCGAGTGGCCACTCCTTGAACATCCACCCGTCGGACGACCACACGTGTGCTATCCTGGAGGAGTTCCCGTCGTTGCAGAGTGAAATTAACAGCATTTTGATGGGCAACGTCAAGAATGCTGAGTTGAGTGTGCAAACGGTCATGATGCCTGGCGACATTTCGAACCGCGACGAGACTTCATCCCACAAGAACATCGGCAACATTATCCGTTTTTTCCAGTACGACACGGAAGATGGCGGCGGTGGTCTCGTGGTTGAGGACCTGCAGGAGAGTGTCTACTCCAACGCGATGCCACGCCAGTTGATCGAGTTGATTGCCGCAGAGCGACAGGAGCAGGCCGACCGTGCACGCGAAGACCTGCACAACTTCCTCAACCAGAAGAAGGGTAAGCAGAATATGGGTTTCTACGGCACCCTGATCGGCCAGATTCAGGACGATACGGACTCTTCACTTGCTCGTGAGTGGCTTGAGGATCGTGTGCGACGACGCAAGGAGTATGTGACCATGCTGCGCAGAAATATCCAGTACCTGGTGAACCGCGACAAGCACAAGAATTATTTCAAGGCTAGTGTAGAGAAGAAGTCATCCGACTTGCGCTTTGTGCCGATTAACATGCACATCCAGGACCTGCTTATTGGACCAACGAACGCGTTCATCAACGACGAGCGGAGACGAGCTTCGAAGGAGGTGTCTGCATACGACTTCACAACGGTTGGTGCGCCCGCAGCACACGTATACAAGTTCAACAAGGGTGGCATCCTCTCGTACCAGAACAGACGCAAGAAAATGGAGGCCAAAATTGCCGATGCAGACTTTGACCTGTCTAAGTGGCCTGAAGAAGTTCGCGAGTATGATGACCTCAAGTGGGATCTGCAGCTACGAATGGATTCCGCGTTTGCACAGGCACTAGCGGCGCTCACGTGCAGTTTCGTGCGAAAAGTGGAGGTTGCAATTCAGAACCCTGATGTCATCCGTGGTGAAGATATGCTTCGACAGTTTTCTAGTTTGGGCTTTCTTTTCCAGGTGGAGTCTCTGCTGTCTACACACGGCAAGGAGATTGGCATGCTGGAAGATATGGCGGGTTCTGTGGAGCACCTGAGCTGTGTGGCGTTTGTGATCCAAGATGTTCGTGACAAGCCTATCAACCGTTTCTCGTTCCGCATGTCACGCCGCAAGGATGTTGCCGACGAGGCTGGCGTGGTGAAGGTCACGGTCTCGAACAAGACAGGAACGAAGCGGTCTCACATCAAGTACATTGTGACGGTTCAGGTCGCTACAAGCGAAGTGGAAGTGCCCGAACGCCTGGCTGCTGGCGGCGAGATCCACGTGACGCCTGTGTTGTTTTCGCAGGGCATCAATGAAATGCAAACGATTGCCAACAACACCGAGCGCGCGAAGACAGAGCTGCAGGATATCATCAACTTCCGCAGTCTAAAGCCGTTGAAGACGTTCTGCGAAAAGTACCGTCGCCTTGTAGTCGCCATGCCTACCAGCGGTATGAGTGGCTTGTCGTCATCAAGTCGTGGCCGCGTCGGATCGCACCGCTACAAGGCGATGTCTACAGACTCAACAATTGCGTCACCCTTGCACCTCACACAGGATGAAGTAACGCAGGAGCTGCGTGCTCTCGAGACATGTATCAACGAAGCGGCACAGAGTTTGGTGAAGACAAAGCGAACGGAGATCCTGAAGCGTTCGTCCGACCTGTGTCGGGAGCTCGGTGCTGGACGTGTCACGGTGTGCAAGAGTGCCAAGGATCGTACAGCCATGTCGGTGACGTTAGAGCAGGTGCGTATCCTGCAGCGCCATCATGACCTGCCAGCACATCGCGTTCCAGCCACGGTCTCCGTTATGCGGAGTCACGGTGTGCGTATCGAGAATGCACTCAAGAACACGGGCAAGCGTCAGTTCGCCTTCAACAAACTGCAGCGCTCGCTATTACCTGAGGATTATCGTTGTCCTGACCAAGTGGGTGGCACGGGCAACGTGAGTTAAAGCGTGCCTGCTGCCACCACCACAAGAGGTCAGAAGCCAAGTTCGCGCAAGGGTATACAGATCTAATAGTAATTTTGTGTTTCCATTTCCAATGGTGTTGACTAGAGATCGCTGAAGTGGATCTGCGTGACGTAAGCTAAAGATTGACCTGGGCTGGGCACTGGCCCACTTGTTGAGCCGGACACGTCGCCTCCGCTGGTTTCCTTGGCTGCCGCGGCGGCTTTGGCGAAGAAAAGTTCTGCTCCATGACGAGTTGGGGACGTTGCCAGTCGAGCGTCCGCCTCGAGCTGGTTCCGCTTTCGCAGCTTGGCCATCATCTCTTCGTCCGAAATGCCCTTCTCCGCCGCCACCTTTTGCTTTTCGGCCAACTGCGTACACAAACCTTGTTAGCTTTACGCTGAAGGACAACAAGTAGGGCGTGCAATTCCCGTCCGTACCTCTTTCTTACGAATGACCTCGGCAAAGTGACGAGAGCTGCTCGTTTTCAGGATATCGCGGGATGGTACCAGTACGCTCATTCGCTCGCCGTCAAGGTCGGATCCGGTCGCAGAGACTTCGGAGCGTGCTGAGTCTGGCTCGTCGTCGCTATCAGCAAGGGTGATGCCGATTCGAGCTGCCATTAACGAAGCAGCAGGCAGACCTCTCGTCGCTGGTCGGACGCGAATGTTATTTTCATGGAGACGTGGGTCGTTGTTTGCAGTTGGGGACCACATCGCATGGCCGTCTTCCAGCAATTCCAGGTGCGCGTTGTTACCGCCGTCCTCGGCGTTGTTGCCGTGCGAGTTCTCATCAGCAGGCCCACCATTTCCGTCTGTCCCAGCTCCATCATATCCACCGAAACTATTCACAGACGAGCTCGACTGACCCACAATTTCTAGGATTTTCGTGAGCTTGAGCTCCGCCGTGACCAGATACCCAGCGTGCTCCCCACCTGACATCAAGGACAACATGGAATTTGTCGTGGTCAAACCATTTCCGGTTGCGCCTGAGGTCCCCCCAGCTCCAGAGGCAGTGTCTCCCATGCCAGCTTCTAGTACATCGTCAAAAGCTTGTAGTCGCCGTGCCAAACCAAACGATCCCTGCCGAACGGCTGACATGACTCCATCCAGTCGCTCGTAGGCCGATTTGTTCACCTTGAGCGCGGCCTTGGCTTGTTGGATTTCGTTCTCGAGTGTGTTGTACACTTCGCGGTTGAGTTCGATGCCTCCGATACCTGATGCCTTGAGCTCGTTGAGTTCCTGCAACACCTGCTCTTTTTCCTGTCGTACGGCAATAAGCCGTTCCTCAGCCTGGGTTTTCTCCTTATCTAGGGACACGCTGGTAGCTGCTTGGGCAGCAATTTTTTCGACCACCTCACGAAGACTGGAGGCCCCCATTGCCAGCTTCAGCTCGGCAAGGATCGTCTCGAAGTCGGCATTTTTCTGGGACTTGACTAAGTTTGCAGCATGCAGCGCTTCATTAGCACGCTCACGGTTTTCAATGCAGCGCACCAGCCGAGCTTCTTCCTCCGCTGACAAGTCTCCACGCATCTCAGCCACCATCTCGGCACGCTCTTCAGCGCGTTGCAGCCTCCACGTCTCCATCTTTTGCGAGTTTCTCGCACGAACCTCGTGATCCCCAAGCTCCCGGGCTCGCGCCTTCCGCTCAATTTGCAACTGCAGTTGAACTTCCTGCAAGAATTGTACTGCTCGGCTTTTACCAACCTCGAGTTGTCTGCAGAGCATCTTGACTTCTTCGACTTCGCGCTCGCTACTGTCAACTGCTGCGGCCATACCAGCGAGCTGTGCGTCCACACGCAACTGAGTGGTCTGCAATCGTCGAATCATGTGCTCGAGCTGCCGCCGCAAATGCATTTGCTCCTCCATGCTCGTCGTGCACTGAGCAATCTGCTCTTTAATCTGAATATTTTTCTTGGACACGGGTGTATTCTGGTTCTGCATCCGGCTAAGAGCTTCATTTTCGAGTTGCAAGACGCGTAGCTCGTCCTGAAAAAGGTTAGCAAGAACGATCCACTCATGATCAGGAGAAGACATTCTAGACAAGGATTGAGTTACGACGCCAAGTGACGTACCAACAGTCCATGAAGCTCGCGCTGCCTTCGGTCTACCATAAGCTTGAGCTCGTTGAATTTTCGGGCGTTCAGATGCACGCCATCTTCCATAGTCTCAATATCGCGCCGACTTGAGTCAGTCTCTGGAGTTGTGCTGCTTCCATTCCCGTCGTTCAAATTTCGGTTTGAGCTAGGTAATCCCATGTCACGACCAGGCAGCATAATAGGCGTGCTGGTCTTGCGCACAGCCTCCACGAGCTCGCGTTTGTGCGTGATCTTCTTAAGCTTTTGGGTCATGAGGCCGCTTTTACTTCCGTTCATACCATTGCCAGCGTTGTTGCTCGAAAACATTTCGTAAGCTCCCTGTGCGGACGGCTCTGCAAGCGGTAGCAGTCTCATTCTCCCGGTTAAGCCGGCACGTTTTTTCGGTTGTTTGTCAGAACCCTTCAAGGGCGTGTTCTGTCACGAATACGAGCAAGTTTATCCAACAATTAGCTTTCATATCCACACACGACAGGAAGACCAGCTTTGGCATGCATACCCCTGAAATGTCTGTAAATTCGCTGGTCATGTTCTCAATTGGCGGCGTGGGGAGCACGGCCTCGTATTGCTTCGCGTAGATGCACCCTACAGAAGCTAGCGTTCCATGTCGATTCCCAACAAACAAGAAAGAAAACGCTCGCCCAAACAATTGAAACGACCCGTGCAAGTTCCTCGATTGCCAGCAAAAAATAACTTGCGGTGCTGCGAGGGAGGTGACGCTCTTTAATGCATATCGTTGCGAAGGAGCATTCTCAATTCACGCTCGTACACGAGTGGATTGTCAAGCTATCTCCAGGATGACGGACCCCCCGAGCAAGAAGAAAAGCATGCCTTCGCCCATCCAGAAAATGGAGCGGGACACCGCTAACAACATTTGGACTATTTGGTATGCGTCTCAATTTGGCAAGCTGGAGCGCGTACGCTCGCTTTTGGATCGCAACGCTGTTGCTTGTATCGACGTTCAGGAAATTGTACGCGAAGGGAGTTTCCTGCTGAAGTACACTGCAACAAATCTAACTAGTTCTCTTATTTTCCAGCGAACTCGATGGAGTTCACTGCATTTTGCGTGCCGGTACGGACACAGTCACTTGGTAGCATTTCTCGTTGCGCGAAACGCGAACGTGGACCTACAAGATTGGGTAAGGCACGCAGGAAGCATCGTACCCATTTCTTACCACTCACGATGGATTCTGTCAATTGTTTCTTGTGACCAGCAAGGAAATACACCTTTGCATCTCGCTGCAGGGTGGGGAGATATGCAGTGTGTCACGTTGGTGCTGGAAGGAGGAGCTGATGCCCGACAGAAAAACAACTCCGACCAAACGCCACTGGACGTAGCAGTCTCCTTAGCCCGCAAATACCACATTCGATTGCTGAAAGACTGGAAACCACTAGGACTCAGCTCGGAAGGTTTGTGCTCCTCACAAATGTCTCTAGTTCCAACAAATCCTCACCTCTAACATGACGTGCATTGCAAATAGAGCTAGCTGCGTTTCGACAGCAACTTGTTGCCAGCAACACAGTCCTGAAAAAATTTGAGCGCACTCTTGTGGACGAACCAAACGCCGATATTAGGCTGGAACTCCAGGCCCTCCATTTCAAGCGCCAATGTTTTGGTGAGAGCCACCCTGGACTTTTAGGGACGTACACCAAGCTCGTGAACTTTTACAGGTGAGTAAAGTTACCAGTAAACGAGAAATGTCCGGACTGGATCTCACGCTCTGCCTTGAACTCGTAGGGACGACGGAAAGTTAGCCGATGCCTTCCCCATGGCTGACCACGGTCTCACACTGTGTGAGGCAACACACGGTCGTCGACATGTGGATACTGCTCGATGGGTCAGTGCGCTCGGCGAGCTTCTTCTTCTCCGTGAAAACTACGACCAAGCCATTCATTGTTTCGTGGAGGCGTTCAATACACTAACCAGGTGCGTCTTTCAAGCCTTTCGATGCGTACGATGGGGAAACTCCAGCTGAGTTGGAGGCTGCTTCTTGCCGCACAGCTTGAAAGGGGAAGCTGATCAAGAGACGACAAGCGCACTGGAAAACTTGGCAATCGCGTGCGAGCAGGCAGGGATGCTGAAATTCACGGAAGCGCACTTGAAAACCCTGCTACGTGTCTTGGCTGAGCGATATGGGGGCGGCTACAACGCCAAACTTTTTCATCTTAACGTGCGACTTGCGTCCGTGCTCCTCGCCCAGGTAGGCAGCCGGCACATTTGCCGAGTGATACCACCGTTCACTGAGCGTTTCTGTACACGTATACCCCAGAAACGAGTGCACGAAGCTCGCGAGCTGTACGCGCAGTGCTTGCCGCATGCTGAGAACCTGTTCGGAGCCACAGATGACCACACGGTGGCGTGCACCGACGCGCTGGGCAAGTGTTTCTTTTTGCTCGGCGAGTTCGAGGTGCGTCTCTGCAGGATAACCGCTTTGTAGCGCTTCAGCTTGTGGTTTAACGTGTCGAAATGCCAAGCAGGAAGCGGAAATGTACTTCAAGCGCTCGCTAGCGGCCATAACGCGTCTGCCAACCGTGAGTCCCGCCGCCGACAGACAAGAAGTACTGTTGTCTCCAACCAGAGAGAGATTTCGTCGCGCTCAGAGCAACTTAGCCATGGTGGCAGTGGCGGCGAAGTCTAGTAGTGCAGTACACGCGCAGCTTGCATGTCTGGGGTATTTAGGTGCGTTAGTCCCAAGTTGAAGTGCTCTAATCACAAATAGGACTATTTCGCATACACAAACATATTATAGTCCGATTTGCGATTAGCTAGGCTTGCCAAAAGCAGAGAACATCGTTTGGCATCCAGCCATTGCTACCCATTTATTTGACGCAGAGCAGAGCAACCATGTCGGAGAAGGCGCCTCAAGTGCTGGGCGGCACGCGCCCCAACGTGGACAAGCGCTTCCACCTGAAGGATGTGGACGAGACCGAGGCGGAGAACAAGGCACCGGCGCCGTCCATCTACGCGCTGCAGGCCGAGGACGACGTGCCCGAGGTCACGACCATGGAGAGTCTGTGCATGAACTGCCACGACGACGGCACGACCAAGCTGCTGCTCACCATGATCCCGTACTTCCGCGAGGTCATCCTCATGTCCTTCGAGTGCCAGCACTGCGGCTTCAAGAACAGTGAGGTGCAGTTCGGCGGCAAGGTGCAGGAACAGGGCACCAAGATCGAGCTCGAGCTCACGGACCAGGCGGTGCGGCCGCTGCAATTGCTACAGTGGATGCACAACGCACAGTAGAGTGCTAAACCTTGTGACTGTTGCTGCTGCCTACAGGACCTGAACCGTCAGCTGATCAAGGCCGACGCCGGCATCGTCTACTTCCCGTCGCTGGACTTTGAGATCCCGCGCGAGACCCAGCGCGGCAGCATCAACACCATCGAAGGTGTGCTGCAGAAGGCCATCGAGGACCTGCGTCAGAACCAGGAGGAGCGCCGCGAGATCGACCCCGAGACCACCGAGAAGATCGACGAGTTCATCGCCAAGCTCGCCTTGATGTCGGCCGGCATCACGCTGCCGTTCACGATCGTGCTGGACGACCCGTCGGGCAACTCGCACATCGAGAACCCGCATGCGCCTGCCGTCGACCCCAAGATGAAGGCCACGCACTACTACCGCTCGGAGCAGCAGGACCTGGACTGCGGATTGCAGCCCGATATGTCCCACAAAGCCCCCTCGCAGGCCCCGCGTGTGCTGCCGCACCGTAACGAAGGCCTGGATAAGTTCGTGGAGGAGGCCAATATCGCCAAGAAGGAGGTGATCCAGATCGCTGCCAACTGCTTCGCTTGCCAGGCGCCCGGCTTTTCGTGCATGTGCATGACGGACATTCCCCACTTCAAGGAGGTGATCATCATGTCGTTCAACTGCGAGGTCTGCGGCTTCAAGACCAACGAGGTGAAGGCCGGTGGCGCCATCCCGCCGCACGGCGAGCGCATGACGCTCAAGGTGGACGCGAGCAAGGACCCGCATGTCATGGACCGCGATATCCTCAAGGCCGACTCGGCGTGTGTGAACATTCCTGAGATTGAGCTCGAGATGGCGCACGGCTCGCTCGGTGGGCTGTACACGACGGTGGAAGGTCTGCTCGACAAGGTCCGGCAGAACATCGAGCAGGGCAACCCGTTCGCCGTTGGTGACAGTGACGGCGGCCGCTCGCTGCTGAACGCCTGGCTGGCCCGTCTGGACGCTCTGAAGCGCGGTTCTGAGCCTTTCACGCTCATCCTGGAGGACCCGCTGGCCAACTCGTTCATCTACTCGCCGTTTGGTGGCGCTGAGGACGATCCGTACATGACGGCGGAGAAGTTCACGCGCTCGGAGTTCGAGGACGACGTGCTGGGCATTACAGACATGAAGGTGGACAACTACTCTGCCGAGGATGGTCTGGGTAGCATCACCGAGGAGGAGGAGGGCAAGTCCGCCGAGCCCATCCGCAGTGACAAGGAGACCATGGGCGGCGGCAGCGCTATTGACCCGTCCAAGTACCACCCGAACCCGACGGCCGTGATGGAGGTGCGACAGCAGCAACAGCAGCAGGAGCAGCAGCAGCAGCAGCAACAGCAGCAGTAGGATGAGGCTGCAATGGCGACGTGCTCCAAGCAGAGAGGCTGGCAGAGCGCATGCGACGAGCACCCGCCGTTGCGAATACCCTTTTATCAGGCACTTTAAATAGATGACTACTACTTTTTGCCACCATTTAGTTTGGTCCGCCCAAAATTCAAAAAAATTGAGCTACGCGCCACAATTTGCCACATTTGAGGTGGCACGCGGCGGCTGGAGCTCCTCGACGACAGAGGCCCCAGCGCCCCATGGACGTCGACGTGGTGGTGTGCGTGCGTCCACTGCTTCCGCTCGAGCACCAGCAGCCCGTGGCGGTCCATATTACAGCCGGGACGCAGCAGAAGCCGCGCACGTTGACGCTCCTGTCGCCCGACGCGGACCCGGTCGACTTCCGCTTCGACAAATGCTACGACGAGAGCGTCACGCAGCGCAAATTGTTCCAGCGAGAGGTGGCGCCAGCTGTGAACGCACTTTTCGCTGGAAGAAGCTCGACGGTGGTGGCGTGCGGAGCGACGGGGGCGGGGAAGACCTTCACGATGGAAGGCAGCGAGCATAGCGTCGGCATCATCCCGCGCTGCATCAAGAGACTGTTCAGAGTCGTGGAGGAGCTGCACTACAAGTGCGAGATCACGGTGTCGTTCGTCGAGGTGGACGGGGACAATTGGCAGGATTTATTGGCAACTGGGGAGAGGAAGTTGGCGATTCTGGAGCAGGTTGGACCAGTGACTATGAAAGGTTTGACGAGCACTCGAGTTAGAAATGCAGCGGAGTTTACAGAGCTGTACGAGCGTGGAAGGACTGCACGTCAAGCTGGGGTAAATGATCTGAAGGAGAGACCGAGTCGGGGCCACAGCATTTTGATCGTGCATGCGCGCACAGAAGACAAAGCCAGTGGCGAAACGCGTGATGGGAAAATGCATTGGATCGAGTTGGCAGGATACGAGAGCATTGAATCACAGGTTGGATGCAGTATGTCGAGCCTACTCGAGCTGGACAACGTTATTTCGGGGCGAACTGCTTCGAACTGCAGTGCACCACGTCGTGAAAGCAACCTGGTGCAAGTGCTGCATGACAGTTTGAGTGGCAGCAGCCATGTGATCATGATCTGCAACGTCTCTCCATCAGTTTATATGCATCAAGAAACTCTGCAGACGCTCAACCACGCGCAACACTTTCAAGGCAGCTCAAGTTCCGTGGTTAAAGGCACTTCGACTCCGAGGAAAAGCACACATGTGTTGGACCTGGCAACGTTACTCCAGAAGTCTCCGATAACTCCAGCAGAAATCGTCGATAAAGGTGATAATACTCATCCGAAGAGGTCATTATCGTCTAGTGAACACGCACGTACCTCCCCCACGGCGCCGAAGGTTCCCAAGGGCAAGAAACGTCTACTTGTGTCACCTCCAGCGCAACGAGATTCTTCAACCCAAGATCCTGGAAAGAGTGGCAAAGTGGAATTGACAATGGAAGAAAAACTGCAGCTCTGGAAACTGTCGAAGCAAAATAAACAGAAGCCCGCCCAAAACAGTAGAAGCAGCGTTGGGGTTACCAATCGTGGCTCGGGAGGAAATGTCTCGAGCTCAGGTGCCGCGAAGAGGAAACGTGCAGATATTACAGCAATTGGTTGTCTTCGCAAGGTAAGTACGAGCCCACCGGACATGTTTCGCAGTGAGTTGTCTGCTCCCAAAATATCTCGGCTCTCTGCGGAAGAGAATGACAGAGACTTGCTGTCACAGCCAACCAGCACGTCTCTTTCAAAGCCAAGTTTCGTTGTACAGAAACAATCGACGCCGAGAGAGAAAGATAGAGTGGATCCTGCCACAATAAACCAGGATTCGCTGAAGCAGCCCCGCAAGACGGTGCTCAACCAGAATGACAGGGACATCCCTATCTCAAGAAACCAGCCTATCCCAGAACCAAAGCCTGTTGCAAGTGAGAAGACAGCAAAGCCTCACACAGTGTGGAGTTTGAATCCTGCTATGGACAAAGAAAACCAAACAGAACTGTCCTCCCTGATTAACCACAACGCGCCAGCCCCGGTCACTACAGTGGAGAAGAAACCAGAGCTGCTCGCCAAAGACCTTATCAGAGTCGCAATCGGGTTCGAGAACAGGCATCGCATCGCGACTGCCTTCAGCGTTTTCAAGCGGGCGTACCACGTGCTTCCCAAAAAGAGCGCAAAATTGGCCGAACGACTGATGCGTCTGGAACGTGAATGTCCAGCGGCCGTTGACCACGTTTCGTCTCAAGAAATGTCCACAGCAGCGTTCATGGTCAAAGTTCTCGAGCGCGACCTGATGGCTGTGCTGAACCACGGCACGACAAAGGAGCTCACAGAGCTGCACACAATCGGTGGCAAGCGAGCCGTGTTGGTACTTGGCAAGCGACCTTTTCAGCAGGTACTACATTGTTGTGTGTGTGTTACCTCTCTGTTTGTGCACCATTCCAACAGACAACTAACTTTTACTCGTTTCATCCTTGATCAGCTCGAAGAACTTCAACGCGTACCCGGCATCTCAGCCAACGTGGTCGCAAGACTCTACGAGCACCACACAAACTGGGAAAACCACCAGTAACTCACTGTAATCAACCGAATGTCATCGTAGAGGTCAAATTGCCCTCGTCTTCAACTTGCCATTCTCACACGTCGCAGGTTCTCAAAATTGTAGCCATTGCCACCATCGCGCTCTCTCATTCGCCAAAACCCCAGCAGCTACGCACGATGGCGACGGCGTGGCAGCTCCAAGAGCAGGAGGACGCTCGGCGTCTGCGCGCTTTGCTGCAGCGGCAGCAACGGGAGGAAGCGGAGGTTCGTCAGCTGCGTGTGGGGTTGCGTCAACGCGGCGCCCCACGCTGGGAGGGCGTGCGCACGGACGCCAGCTTCGTGGAGCGCAGTCGGCGCCGCAAACCCGGCGCCATGAAGGCCCAGGAGCGATACTTAAGGCGGGACGTGCACTGCGGCGTGGCCTTCTGCGCTGTCTGTCGGCACGAGCGCGCGTTGCTTCCGGACCAAGTGCTGCCGAGCGTTAGGGGCGGCGAGTACGTGGTGCCCGACGCCTTGAGCCTGCTGCAGTGCATGGAGCTACTGGAGGAGGAGGCGCTCTTGAGTCGCGCGGCGCCCCGTCTCTTGGTGCTGGAGAGCGTGCTGCAAGCTGCGCTGAGACTGGCGCCAAGTCGCGACGCCTCTCGGCTGAGGAAGTTCTTTCGAGGGGAAGACCAGCGCACAGGCGGAGGCGTGAGCGTGCACCTATTCCCGGATCAACATCACGTGGAGACGTTCGTGGACATGGATGCGCTACAGGCCTCGAGAGATGATCGAGCGGTGCTGAAGACCGTCGAGTGGTATGCGGCACAGGGCCACTTGCCCCCTCAAGCGAAGCTGGTGTTCATGACGAGAGATGTCGACGCACCCGTGAGTGTGCAACTTGCTGCCTCGGTGAATGCGCAGGCTGTTACTTGCGAGACGTTCTTGGCGGAGAGACTGCCGGTGAACTCGGCGGATACCGCGTTCTTGCTGGAGCTTGCAGCAAATACGGCGGAGGCGGTGCGGTATGAGGAGGCGCAGAGACTTCCGGACGAGAAGGGGAATGTAGTGGGCTCGCAACGAGAGTTTGCACCGCACTTGAAGCCTGTCCAGCTGGAAGAGTCTCTGGCGCAGCCGTCGTCTCGTATACTGGCTGGAAAACTCCAAGTGAGCACGCATAATCCGATGGAAGCGTACGTGCTCGTTGAGGGACCGCACACGATCGAGAAAGTGTTTGTGTTTGGACGAGCTGCGATGAACCGCGGCGTGCATGGAGATCGCGTGGCGGTGGAGGTGCTTCCCAAGGATTACTGGCGCGCACCGCAGAGTGACCGATTGCTGGTGCACTACACACAAGACGAGGATCACGACGCTGAAAGTGTCGAGTCGGAGGTAGAGGAAGAAGAGCCTGGAGGGATTCCGACGGGTCAAGTTGTGGGCATTCTGAGTCGCTCATCGCGCTATCACGTGGCTACGGTTATTGCGTCTACTGTATCTGCTGGAGATGACTACGCCCTTGCCGTACCGATGGACCTGCGACTGCCCAAAGTCCGCCTTCGCTCGCAGCGACTTGATGCGCTTCTGGACAAGCGCCTTAAGGTCGTCATTGACAGCTGGGCCGCTGATAGTTCGTATCCAAATGGACACTACGTTGGAATCCTCGGTGCTCCTGGAAGCCTGCAGACGGAACTTAGCGCGTTACTCGTGGACAACGAAGTGGAGGAGGCACCTTTCAGTGAAGCCGCGCTAGCCTGCCTCCCGTCAAGTGACGAATGTCCAATCGACATTGAAGGCGGTTGTGTGGCTGAATGTTCAACTGCAAAACGGCCAGCTCGGTGTGGGTTGCTAAACTGGAAGGTTCCTGAGGAAGAGGTTCCTCGACGTCGTGACCTGCGCAAAACGCACCGTGTTTTCAGTGTGGACCCTCATGGTTGTCAGGATATTGATGATGCCATGTCGATTCGGCGCTTACCCAATGGTAATGTGGAACTTGGTGTACATATTGCTGACGTTTCCTACTTCGTTGAGCACGAGTCAGCATTGGACCTGGAGGGGAGACGTCGTGGAACAACAGTGTACTTGGTGGGGCAGCGGCTTGATATGCTGCCTTCCGTGCTCAGTGCTGATTTGTGCTCTCTTCACGAGAATCGAGATCGCTTTGCAGTGAGTGTCATGTGCGAGCTGGATGGTAAGACTTACGACGTCGTGGAGAATTCAACGTGGTTTGGGCGCACTATCATCCGGAATTGCTCATCGATGACGTATGAGCAAGCTCACCGCCTGCTGCAGGGCGTCAACGCTGACGCCGATGATCCACCTCGTCGTGGCTCAGCGCGCTCGCAAACTTCCCCGGACGAACACGTCGAGGGAGTAGCGGGAGGACGTATTCCGCTAAAGCTGCAACAGGATATTCGAGAAGACCTTCTCATTCTTACGGATGTGGGTCGCCGGCTAGGTCGAACGCGTGGCTCGCAAGGTGGCTTGGATCTGTCGAAACAGGAGGAAGTGCGCTTTTCCTTGAACGTCTCCGAGCTGGGCCAAGAAGACGTGGAAATTACGGTGAAAGAGAGTTTGGAGATTCACGGCACAATTGCAGAGCTGATGATCTTTGCGAACTCGGCAGTAGCTCGCAAGCTCGTGGAGCGTTTTCCGACCCACGCGTTGTTACGACGCCACCCTCCGCCATCTGGGGACCGGTTCACACACCTGGTTCAACTCGCTAAAGCACGCGACGTAGTAATTGACGCTACCAACAACTTCACGTTGCAGCAGTCGCTCGCAGCAGCGGAACGATCGGGACGTATGGACAGCAAGACAATGTCACTCCTCAAGTCTCTTGCAGTACGAGTGATGACTGAAGCCGAGTATGTTAGTTCGGGTGCAGTGGCGGCTGGAGATGCAGCATCTGCGAACGGTGACGTCACCCGGTTTGCCCACTACGGTCTAGGCCTGCAGTACTACACGCACTTCACGTCGCCTATCCGTCGTTATGCCGACGTCATCGTGCATCGCCAGCTTTTAGCTTCGATTGCAGCTCCATGCCCTCCCCCAAAGTCGGTATCACGGCGTCCTGCAACCAAGAATTCTGCACCGTTGTTGCTCCCCAAGACACTCGCCCCTTCTGTATTGGAGACTGGAGATGATGAGGACTTCCTCGATGATCTCATCTCGTCGGTGGACAGTCAGCTACAAGTTTCCACCGATCCGCTTGCTCAAACCGAAGTGGCCACCGCTGCAGTTGACGAGGCGATCATGGGTGGAGACAACCTGTTCCCACCGCAAGAGTTGGTGCCACTGGCGCGGCACCTCAACATGAAAAACCGACAAGCCAAACTCGCAGCACATGCCTGCGATGAGCTGTTCCTCGCTCTGTACTTCAGCAGTCACACGGTCAAAGTGCCAGCAATCATTACCGCCCTCAAGCAGAACGGATTCATTGTGTACGTACCGAAGTATGACCTTCGTGCGCCAGTGTATCTGCGCGACAAGAGCGGCGTCGTGCAAATGGACCCGCTGTTGCTGGGTGTACGCATTGTGGACACTGATCCCGCTACTGGGGCATTCGCTGGTGCCGAGTGCATTCGGCGAATTCCTCAGGCGCAGCTTATCTGGAACGACACTGATCGCGAGACCCTGAAAGTCGTGTCTCCTGAGGCTAAACGCTCTGTGTTTCACATTCTGGACGAGGTGGAAGTCCAGGTCTCGTGCGACCTCACAACTTCAGGTGCTCGCGTGCCAAAGCTCCAACTGCTTCTCGTCGGTCGAGCAAGTGCTACGCGCAAAAAGCACATTGTGTCGTCGCTTTCAGAGCTGCAGCGGGTTGTCCAAACGAAAAGCGAGGCTGATAACATCCCAAGCAGCTCGAAGGATGTGAAAGCGTCGGAGTGCAGCACCGTTGGCGACGAGTCCTCGGTGTCGAATCTGTACCAGCTTCTGTTCGATGCCGCCAACCTTTCTCCGTCAACCAAGAGCCTTGCCTGTCGGAAGCCGACACCGGAGGAAGAGGACGGCAAGATGAAGAAGAAACCTGGTTTTAAGCGTCGAGGCCCTGGACGATTGGTCTTCAGGAACTTCTCAACCAACTCACGCCGCCACTATCAGCACAAGCTCGCACAGTACATGGATGAGCGGTCGGAGGCGCGTGAAGAGGAGCTAAGCATCCAGCGATCAGCGAATGGTTCCTCTGCGATGACCTCGGCACAAGAAGCTCGGCGCGCTGAGCGCGAGGCGCTCGTCCGTACGCAGAAACTAGCTGCCGAGAAGAGACACGACCGCATTAATCGCCGCAACAAGTCTGGCAAGTAGACAGCTCGCCTCACCTCATGGGAAGACACTCCGAGTCACGCAACAATCAACTTCATACAAAATGATGCCCAGCAGGGCGATTTTTCTGCTGCTGCTCCCTTTGTGCCACTGTAGTAATTGTATCTGTATGCCTGCTCAGTCGTGCCTGCCTACAGCTCCGTCTCCTTGATGGGGGACTGGACATTGCCGCCGTTGTACTGTGCCGCCGAAAGGAAGTCATTGTCGTCCACGTTGTCCATTTCCGAGTCATCGCCGTATCCCTTGCGGTTCATCATCGCCACAAACTCCTCGAAGCTGATGACGCCGTCGCCGTTCGCATCCACGTCGTTAATGACCTCCTGCGCCTGCTCCTCGCTGCCCATGAACTGCACGAGGTCCGCCTTGGTGATCGAGCCCGTGTTCGTCGTGTCGAAATAATTAAATGCATTGATGAGGTGCTCCTCCTGGTTGGCCAGATTACGCTTCATGGTGGCCGCCAGGAACTCCGGGTAGTCGACAAGCCCGTCTCCGTCGATATCGATACCCTTCACCAACTCCAGAACCTCCTCCTCAATCATGCCGAGACCGGTGTCACGCAGCGACTCCGCCAGCTCAGACACCGTGATGACACCGTTTCCATCCGTATCAATCGCCATGAACTGGTTCTTGAGCTCAGCAATCTCGCTCTCAGTGGCCAGGTCGGCAATGACGCCAAGCGCAGCCTTCTTAAGCTTGTTGTTGCCCGTAAAGCGCTTCAAGCTCGAGAAGATGTTCGGGTTCAGCGTCATGCTCGACCTCGGAGCCGAGCCAGAGATCCACGGGTGGCGCAGCACCTCTTCCGCGGTCAGACGCTTGGACGGGTCCACCAGCAGCAGGTGGCTGATGAGGTCCTTGGCCTCGTTGCTCACGTTCGTCCATTCGGGCGAGTCGAAGTCGTAGCGTCCAGCACGCACCGAAGCGAAGATCTCCGGGTCCGTGTCGCCGTAGAACGGCGGGTACCCGCACAGCAGGATGTACATGATGACGCCGATGCTCCACAGATCGCACGACTTGTCGTAGTGGCGGCCCAGCACCTCGGGCGCAATGTAGTAGGGCGTGCCCACGCGCGTGGTCATGACGCCAGCGCTGAGTCCGTCGTCCATGCGGGACAAACCGAAGTCGATGACCTTGAGCTCGGCGTCCTCGGCTTTGGTGGCGAACAGGAAGTTCTCGGGCTTGAGGTCGCGGTGGCAGATGTCCCGGTCGTGGCAGTGCTTGACGGCGTCGCAGATCTTGCGCACCAGCACGGCGGTGTCGGCCTCGCTGTAGTGGCCGCGGGCAATGATGCGGTCGAAGAGCTCTCCGCCCGTGCAGAGCTCCGTGACCAAATGCAGGTGGCGGTTGCCCTCGCACACGTCGTAGAGCTTGATGATGTTGGGGTGGTCCAGCGTCTTGAGGATGCTGATCTCGCGGCGCATGGTCTCCGGACGGCTCACCTTGGCCTTGGGGATGGTCTTGATGGCCACCTTCTCGCCCGTGGCCTTGCTCACGCCCACGCGCACGGTGCCGTAGTGTCCGTGTCCCAGCTCCTTCTTCTCGATGTCGTACAGCTCGTTCACGTCGCGCAGCTCGCCCGTAATCTGCATCAAAACACACACGTCAGCGTCACTAGGTACCAACCCCATTGACCATCACTCTGCTCGTACCAGCTCCTTGAACGCCTTGCGCTCGCGCGTCTGCGGGTTGCGGCGCACGGCGGCGGGCGCGGCGGGCGGCATGGGGGCGGCCGCTTGCTGGGTCGCGGCCTGCGGGGTCGGGGTCTGCGCCGCCTTCTGCGCCTGCTGCGCGCGGCGGTGCGACGGGTTGTTGCGCTTGCCGTGCGGTCGCACGTTGGCGGCGCCGCCCGTGTTGCTGCTGCTGCTGTTGCCCATGGAGGTGCGGGCGGCGGAGGCGAATCTGGAGTGAGGGGAGGGTGAGGCGCGTTTTGGTCCCCTGCAAAAGGCGATCGCAGATCCAAAGCGATGGGTACAGAATTGACGCAACGTGTAATAAGGTCGCAAAATCCGGCAGAGTATCCGCCTGGCAACGTGCATTGACGAGGAGAGCGCTGGGTTTACCACACGCATGCAGTCCAGGACACGGAAGTCATCTGGTACGAGAGCTATAATACATGTATTATTGCTGCCTAGACGATGCCGTGAGGCGGTCACTGGCTGCACTGTGCAGGCGTGCAGTGTCTGTAGGTTGACAAGTTCAAGTTGGCATACCATGGGTACAACCGAGCCACATAAGCCCTTTCGTGAGAACAAGCAGAGGCATTCTTGTGTCGTATTCGCGTGATAGTAACAAGTTCCTACCAGCAACACATGCAACTTGCTTTCAAACTCGTTAACACACGAACAGCAACAACAACTTCTTTTTATCGCTCGCAAATCCACATTATACGTTGCCGATAATGTTTATGCCTGACGATGAAGCCATTTGCGCGACACGAAGGCACTTGTCGCGCAACGAACCGCGTCAACGACAGCCTTGCCAAGCTCACTGCGGCGGTGGCTGACCTGCGCCTTGCACGTGGTTCCAGGGCAGCAGCGTCTGCAGGAACAGCAGCAGCGGGTTGGCGTCGGCCGGCAGGTTGCCCGCCTCGAACTCCTGCTGCGCCCGCGCAAGTGCATCGAGCGCCTCGGCGTCCAGCGGCTGGCCGTTCTGAAGCTGCGGGGGCTGCAGCATCGGGTGGTCCGCAGGCAACGTCGTGATCTCGTCCGAGAAGTCTGCAGTCAAAATGTACAAATGAGTTGACACGGTTGTGGCCACTCAATTCCGCTCTTCGTGTCCGTACCTGCAGTGACAGCGCGTAGGTACTTGTGCAAGCACGTGGGAAGCTCCAGCACTTGAGTGTGTGCGGACACCAGAGCCGGCGAGGCAAGAGCGTGCTGTGCGCTGCGCAGAAGGAACGACTGCGCGTCGTTCACCTTCCAAAGGGAGTGGTTCCTCGTGACGTAGATGCCCAGCAGATGCTGAAGGACGCTCTGCTCTCCGTCGACGCTACGAGCGTTGGCGAATACGCGGCTAGACAAGATCGGCTGCCACAAAGCTGTCGTACGCAACCAAAGAACTCTGTGAGCACGTATTCGAATCGAGAAGTACCCGGAGTGCAACAATTTGAGCGTACATGACGACGGGTTGGCTGCGATTTTCTCCAGCAGCGGCTTGAGGATCGTCGGGAACTTGAGCAGCGCCGCAGCAAGCTGATCCTTGGCCTCAGTCTCGTTCCCTAGAAAGAAGCTAGAACACAACAGATACGGCAGGCAGATGGTTAGTCTTTGGCGTGACTACAGCACCATTTTGGAAACATAAAGAGTTGGAAGTGTACTTACTTGGCGAGTGCCAGCGAGAACTGGAGGTTCGGGAGCGCAGCAATGGGATCAGATACGCCAGAATAAGCCTTCTTCCCAGCCTTCTTCTTCGATCCGGCATCACCACTGGCAAATCGATCCACTGCAGGTGTCTTGGAGTCGAACAAGTCGATTAGGAACTGGCACTGGCGAGACGTCAGCGCGTAGTAATCGATTGCCAAAAGCACGTTCATCGGGTCTCCTTGAGGGTCCAGGCTAAGTAGCAGCTTAGCCGTTTCGAAGGCGCTACGCATGCACCCTCGTCGTCCAACTTGCTTCATCAACAAGAACAGCGCCCTGAAGAAGCCCGCGTTGTGCTCCGTTTGAATGTCCATGCGGCAGTTTCCCTTCGAGACGTCGAACTGGTCAGCCCACGCCAGCTCCAGCACGTACATGCATCGCTTGATGCAGTCCGAGGCCTGGTCCATCTGGCCATGGTGCTGGAACACCTCGCTCATCGTGAGCAACGCATCAATGTGGTACGGGTAGCGCTGCAAGAAATGAGCAATGAGGTTCAGGTCGTGCGTTCGCTGAAGAAGTTCAAATTCTTCTTGCAACTATCAATGAATACGACAATTAACATACCGCGTCAGACGAACACCCTTCACGAATCAAAGCATTCGCAGCCAATTCTCTCCAACCTTCTTGTAAGCGATCGACCACGTGATTTCATAGTAGTTGCACAAGCTGTTCCAACCAGCACCCTTCGGCTTGTTGGAGCGTGTCCAACGAATACCACCACCGACAAACGTAGGTGGACGCGGCCATTCATCCAGGGGCGACACCATCAGCACCTTCTTCGTCGTCGCCGCTCGGGCAGCACTCCTACAAGCATGACAATACAGCACTTTGTCAGATTTATGCCTCTCACCACACCAACGTCTCTGCCGTATCGCACCGAGGGTCTCCACGCTTTCGGTTGGTGCTCGGACCGCCTTCCTTCACCTGTAAGCAAGCATCAATCACACCAAGCATGAGAAGCTATGGTGTCAGCCCTCGATACAACACGGAGTTACTCTACGCAGCCACGTCATCCGACTTACGCCAAAAATGCGCTTCATCTCCTTGTCGGCATTCGCAAACTTCAGCTGTACACCGAAAAGCGACTGCTCCTGCTCGTTGCGAATGGAGGAGGCTTCGTCAACGCTCACGTTGCTCGCTTCCGCCGCCAAGGCGTCCAGAATGTCGTCCACCGACTGCGTCTCCTCGTCCTCAGCCTCTCCCTTCTGTGTGCCCTTCCTCTTGTTCTTCCTGCAGCATCAAACGCATCCTCCAGTTAGCACAAAGGACTTGCCACCACAAGGCGCAGCGTCTCCCTCACTTCTTCTTGCCCTTGGGCGGCTCTGGGGCCGCCACCGCCGGCTTCTCCATTTCTTCTTCCTCCTCAGATTGCTCCCCTTCCTCGTCGCTCTCGTCTGAGTCGGAGTCCGCTAGAAATGCGAAGCCCATGTTGGCCGGGCGCTTCTCCTCCAGCTCCTCGTCGGAGTCCGACTCCACTTCCTCGTCGCTGTCGGCGCGGGCTTCAGCCTCGCGCTCCTTGGCCAGTCGCTTCGCTTGGCGGGCAGACCTGCGGTAGCACAGCGATACGTTAGGGGCAAGAACGCGAGCATTGACACATGCGTCACTCACATTGTCAATCCACTAATGACGCACTGCCACAAATATCACCACAATACCATTATCTAGCTCCCTTAACTTACCATACGGCATATGCATGACCACATAGTGGCTTTTGTAAATTACAAATCGGTATGTGTTCATACATAATGTGGAAGTTGAAGTTTAGTTATGGACAGCGTCGCCGATAGCGGTGGCCAGCAGGCAATCCATTCGGGCGTACTGCACGCAGCCAAGCAATACCTCGGGGAGCTCTTCCTCGGTCCGACCTTCTATCAGAAAGCCCATATCCACCGTGAAGTGGGTCGACTGCGAGCGGCACAGGGAGGTGATGTGCTTGGCGATCGTGTCGGACGAAATGTCCACGTGCACTTCGAGATAGTTCGGCGACTGGAAGTACGTGGTCTTGATGGCCTTTCCGATGATGCACGGCGTGGAGCCAACGCTCTTGCGGATGACCCAGGGGCCGTCGACGATCGTAGGGATCAACTTGAAGCGCGAGTTGCGGAACGCATTGTCACTGTAGAGGAAGCGCTCCCAAAGTTTGTCAGCCGCCGTGGGCTCTTCAGCACTAGCGCTCTTGGTACTTGCGAAGTACTGAACAGTGGCAACGAGCGGGCTACCCGGGATGATCAGCGTCACGACGAAGAGTTGAGGCATGTCGTTCCCGAATTTTGCCATGGCCTTGCTCACGAAACCCTTCTTGGCACGACACACGTGCATCAGCTCTTCGTGCGTGCCCTTGAACGACTCGAACCACACCAGCTCGAACACTGCGCAGGGGCGTATAACAGTTAACGTTGAGACCACTGCAAAGTTCACGATCAGGATGACAGGTGTGTACGTACGTGGAGGGGCGCCGGTCTCCTTGACCTTGTTCTGAAGGTAAGTTTTGGAGCGCAGCTTGAACTGCATCCAGTCAGGCTGCGACCACAGCTTCCGAAGTTGCGGGTCCTGGGTCGTGCAGCTCTCAGCCTTCGTCTTCCACGACTTGACCGGAACGGGGGTGGGCTTCAAGTTTTCGGGGGCAACGAAATCTGTTTGAAGCGATAACAAATAACGGGTTTATTCCTCGGTTGGTTGGGTCCGTAGATTTGGCGGACGAACGATCACCATGCACTTTGTAATCGAACGGTAAACTTACCCTTCATGGTCGTCGGAGTGGAGATGTGGTGCGTGGTGTACTTGCTCTTCGAGAATAGCGGTGTGGGTCGGCAGTGGGTGGTGTGATGATGCTAAAACTGAAGCAGCGAGCACACATCGATCGCATATATTTACGCTTCCAACTGCGTCATCCGTTACTGACGTGGCAAGCAGCTATATGTACTGCCTACCGGCCTTTGGGGCCGGGGGATTTTCGAAGTTCGAACCGCTTTTGTGCTTCATTGCGCAACTTATGTTCATGAAAGCTGTTTAGGACGGCTTCGACTTAATCAGAGCTACAATCAACTGCATCATCTTCTGCTGACGCTGTAAAACCCCTTGTCGCTCTTCACGCTCGCGCAGCTCGCGCTCCACCTCTCGGCGATCAGAATCGAGCTGAGCTTTCACCGCAAGCTGAATTATCTCATGGTAGAGCTGCATGAGTGACGACGGTGTGCTGCCGCTGGCCTCGTTGGGGCGTTCTTGTTGTGCAAGCACCGGTGGCTCAGCGTAAACGAGCCTTCCCTGAGACGAATTATCTTCTGCAATCCGTCCTTCGTCTTGTGTGGGCTCGTTGCGAGCTTGCACGGGGACGAGTACATCGTCTGCAGCGTCTTGATTGTACGAAATGCTTTGCGCTTGATCTCCAGAAGCAGACGCAGCAGTCTCCGTCGGTTGGTCTTGGAGAACAAGTGGGGGGGAAGGCGGTGGCTGGTGATCCGCTTGAGCAGCATTCTGGTATCTTCCATTTTCTGGTGCACCTAGTGACTGGCGTTGCTGCCCACAAAGCCGTTGTACTCTCCCTTGCTTACCCAGCACGACATATCGCTTGTCAACGAGCGTCTTGACACGCCTGGCGAGTGCTTGAAGCAATGGATAGGAACCAGAGCCCGACGGTGCCGCCAACTTTGAGAACTTTCGCCGCAAGCTTGAAACGGTTCGGTCGCCCCATGTAGTCTCCTTCCGTATGGCGTACTCAGCTGCCACGGTGGTCCATTCGGCTGAACAAATTGGTAGTTGGTCCTCTAGTACAGTTAGGAGTAGCGTGAGTTCCTGCTTTCCGTAGTTCTTGTTGCCAGGAAACCGTGCCATCTACATATCGCGTTAGCATGTTAGTATCGAAGCACCCTCATCTCCAACAGCATATCATTACCGTAAGGACGATTGCTAGAGGGAGCAAAACGGAAAGTGCTGGCTGACAGCAGCTTGCTGCTGGCGAGCGTCTGGTACCTACAGTCCAGAGATGCACGACGCAACTGCAACAACATCAAGATGGGTGTTTCCATTATAACTCCTGGTGGCTACAGACTAGGGATGTTATGTAGATAAAAACGAAGTTAATAGCTATGAATGCAAAACATGTATTTTACGTTAAAAACGTTAATATTTTCATAGAAGGTGAAATTGGGTTGGCTACTTTTGTAATTATCCAGTTCTTCCTGAAAAATCAATAGCCTTAAAGGTGCTGCGCGAACCGGCGTGCTTCCGAGTACCTCGTGCTTCCCGCAGCACTAAGGGCTTACGCGTCTTAGCTGCTTCATTAACTCGAATGTTCACTCTCCTATGTGGCAGATGACGTGGAGAACTACCTGAGCGAGAGTTTGCGCGTTATGAAGGAAGGATATCCACCAGTGGTGGCGAGCTTGTCATCGAGCTCCTTGCGCAAGTGGGCCTGCATGCCTTCGTACTGGCCTTCCATTTCTACCGGGACTACTTCCCCATTCGTGGAAGATGTACGGTTGTCACCATTCACCTCGCCTTCACCAACAGCTCCATGGAGTGCGCCGCGCCGTTCGTCGTGTTCCTCGCAATATGGCGTACATGGCGGCGCTGCACATCCACCGCATGCGGGTCAACTACATGGGCTGTAGCATGGACTCGATCGCGTCGCTGATGCTGCTGTTCATCAAGTTCACGATCTTCGCCTTCAACTACCACGACGGGGACTCGGAGTACATGAAGCGCGTCAAGCTATCCTGGAAGCAGTTCTCAATCCCTCAGATACCGACGTTGCTCGAGTTCCTGGGGCTTTGTCTACTGCTTAACGACCTTCTTTGCCGGACCCGCATTCGAGTACAAGGAGTACAGCGACGCGCTCCACCAGACCCGCTTTGTCGACAAGAAGGACGTGCGGCGCAATGTGTCGCCTGCCCGTGCAGCGCTGTCCAAGATGGTGCTGGGACTCGGGCTGATGGCGGTGCTCTTGCGGACCTCCGCGATATCTTGAGCGACGAGGACCAGTCATTGCTCCTCAAGTGGGGTCGCTTGTTCGTTGCCATGCTCCTCACAAGAGCCAAGTACTACATGGCCTGGAAGCTCGCGGAGGGCGCGACGGTGCTGTCTTCGCAAGCTAGCCGCATACATCGTAAGCAACAGGACTTCACAGGCCTGTAGTCAGTTTTTGAGTGCCTTTAATTAACCTTCCTTGCATGATTATTATTATATCCTTTAGCACAGAAAAGCAAAATCTCGAGACAGTTTTAAGAAAAGTGTTCCGAATACCATCGGTCATGCTACAGCAAAGTTTGAAGCCTCAAAACATAATATCTGCATTGCTGGAGCACGAGACACAGTCCGGTAAGTATGAAGCTCTAATTAGTACGTATGTGTTGGCTAGACAACTCTGAAACAACTGAAATACATGTATAGACATGAGACCCTCGACCACTTCATCAACCTTCGCTTTCGCCCTCAACTCTCGTCATTTCGCACGATTGCTTTCCGACTGAAAAGAGCCATTTATCACCCCGGCTCATTGGAGTGTCGGCGACGGAGCTGATGCTCTCGTTTTACGTTTCTGTGTCGCTGTCAGTAGCGATCAAAGCTTCCATCTCCAGGTCCTCATCAACGTTTTGGCCCTCTGGTGTGCTGTTGAGTAGGTGGCTGCGGGCTTCACCCTCCGCGAATTCAACGCCGGCGTTCGCTAATCTGATCATTACCGTGATGACCAGCGAGGAATGGGAAGGGGGCCCGTTTTGATGGGCACGCCCAGGCTCATCGTCAGCGCAGTGACCATTACCGCTCTCTCTGAATCGAGGGCTCCGCGTCATAAAGTTGTGATGGCTGCTGAGGTGCTTGCTCAAAGCCCGCTTGATTGTGCCTTCGTATCGACACCCCCACACGTAGCAGCGACAGTCGGCCGGGTCGACACGCGGTTTATCCATGTACAGCGGAATCAGCTGGCCGGAAAATAGTTGGTGTTCGTGCGTCGGAGTAAGATAGGTGTGGACGCAGAGGTTGTTCCACTGGTATCCTGCTCGTGCATGGATGAAATCACCCCGGAAAAAAACCATGTCTCCCTTGCGCAGCTTGATGGTGATCTTTTCGGATTGAAAAGCAACTTGATGATTCCAACCAAATCCATAGATCACCGTGTCGTCTTGTGTGGCAAGTAGTAGAGACCCCAGAAAGAGCCGCAGGGTCCATCGGATTGAGGCACGAAGTCGTCATCATGAAATTGCGATGAATTGGCTGGTCCGGGGCGCCCCCGTACGACTTCAGATAGTTCCACAGGAGCATTGACGGGTGAATGGTTGGAAAGAACGTTCGGTAGTAGTGCTGCAAGGTGATTGATAGCAGCATTGCTATATCACGCCGCATTCTTGGGCTCGTCGGGTCTTCAGCAGTCCACGGCAAATGTGCCCGGCGCGCAATGATCCGGAGGGCATTTGTTGCGTCTTCCCCCAGAGCCCCGCGTAGGATGAAATAGCCCTGAGAGCGCAGTTTCTCGATGGGCAGCATGGCTGCGTAGGAGCGTGAAAAAATGAAAATGAGAGTCGTTAATTCAGCTTCCTTATCCACGTGAAGAGCACCGTAGCGTGTGGCGTTCATGATCTATCGACCTAAGTGTTGGCACACACCATCTCAGGCTTCAAGCCCTGCCAACTGGGAGCACGCCGTTCAAAGAGCGATCGAATAGCTTAGACGCCAAATACCTGGCTAGAATGAAGAGGGGCTCAACACGGCTACCATCGTTTCAGGCGACTTGAACATGGAATGTTAGCTCTGGTAGGATGAGCGGGGCTAAGTTTAAAAAGTGTCCTCGAACCGTGGGCCAGCGGTGCCACGTTGAAGATGACTGTATTAGCTTGTAAAAGGATGAGAGTGGGAAGGTTTTGCAATTGTTCTGGTATAGTGCTCTCGTCCTTGTACAGTATGTTCGCTGCATGACAAAATGTGGAAGTTAAGAATGACCACAGCGTTGCTTTGGTGGGTTTTACCAGCGCGATTGAGCACGTTCTGCAAACCAATACTAAACCGCAATATACTGCAATTGCATGGTGTGCATGATGTATCGTGCTGCCGCGGCTTGTGGGAGTTGATGCATTCATTAACATTTGCAAATTTGCAGCATGGGGGTAACGACAAAGCGGGGCAGAGGAACTACGCTCGGCACAGACACGCGTGGGGCTGCGAAAAAGCAGTGTGTGAAAGGCGAGTACTTTTCAAGAGACAGGGCTTGGCACAGTTCTTGTTTTTTTCATAATATGTAAAGCCTCTGGTCAAGAAGAGCCCAGATCACCGATGTCAGCGTGTGATCGAATGCGCCAACTGATGAAGTCGGGGAACCGACGCGAGAAATCTGTGCTTTCAACGTTTGAAGGTATGCGGTGTCTAGGGCGGATACGTTTGTTTGTTCATGGCAGGCTGACTTCGGATCAATCCGATAAGGATGATCAGTTTTCCGAGAGGTGGTAAGACTACGGTATAGACGAGCTATAGTTAGGACACTCGAGCGGCAGCGACTGAGAGGCCTCACTTTGCTTTCTGCATTACGGACCCGCCTCACCACGCCCTCGAGTTTGTCGACGCAAAGCCAACACAATACAAAGCAAATTGCCCCCTCAAGATCTGGACGCGTGAGGAAAGCTCCTGGTTTCTTCAGACTTCAAAGCTACGCTCGAGGGGCAATCCAAAATATGGCGACTGAGCGCCACAATTCGCATGCGGGTGGTGTGGAGCTCGCGTCATGACTACGGGGATGGCGGTCTGATCTCGTCGACGCTGACGCTCCAGAAACGCTGGACCAACTTTACCAGGTATCTGAATTGGTGTTTCCTATCCTCCCTTTCCGTTTACTAACCAACGCGCTGCTGTTTTGCTGTGGCTAGCTCTTCAAAGCTCCTTTTGATACCGATGCTGACGATGTCAATTCGGTTTTGCTAACAGCAACTATGTTCAAGGCAAACACCATTTCCGATGACGACCTGCCAGCTGACGGTAGCATCATCAAAATCAAGAATGGGAAGAACCCCTCGCTCTATCGCGGTGTCGAGCCTCAAGTGACTATTGAGCTTTTCAACGTCACAGTTGAGCAGTGACAAGTACTAACTAGCTCGGCGATGGTTCGCTAATGCTGTGCTCCGTGTATTACCAATTACCAACGGCGGTCGTTGTCCTGCTATTTTGCATTTATTTGAGCCGTTTAGCGCACCTTCATACAATTTAATTCCTTGTGCCATTTCTTCTCTTGTCCAGACACGCTGCCTATGTGTACTACTCAATTTAATACTATTAACCCTCTTGGTATATTTACTGTCCATTCCCGGTTGATTGGCCATCGCCCTTGATCGCGACGAGTTTGCTGTCCTCGTGCCATTTGTTTTCCTGTATCACTTTCGTTTTATCTCTCGGGTGAAGTGCAATATCGTTGTGCGATGAAGGAAATACAGCAGCAGAGTTGCTTTTCGCCGAAAATCAGCGGTTGTGACACCGGTTCAAGTCCAAATGAAGACAACAGTGGCTCGGCAGTGTTTGCAGTGGTGAATGCGCGAATATGAATTCGGACAAACGTGCAGACAGTGGGGGTGTTGATCTGCATAATGGCAATGATTCCCTTACTGACAGCGTAGATTTTGGAAGACTGAGGAATCTTCGATGCCAACGTCTCGAAGCAGCAATAGCCCAAGTTTCTTCTGTGCCAGCCTCCGAACTGGATCTAGTACAGCAACAGTCTCCCTCCAGCGGGCCGTGCAGAAGTGTCAATAGTGAAATGGACTTGCTTAGATCATCGGATGTTTCTCACCAGCGTGAAATATGGCGGCGTAACTCCGCTAACTACCGTGGGCGCAAACGCGCGGCGTCGGAGATAGCACGAGCAGAAGCAACCCCCTTGAATTCTCGAAGCGTCTCGATTTTGGATGCCGCAGCCCCTGTTGCTCACCAGCGTGAAATAAGTCGGCGTAACACCGCTAGCAACCGTGCGCGCAAACGTGCCGCATCGGAGGCAGAACGAGCTGAAGCAAAAGCCTCCGATGCCGAAAACGCCTCGGCTGAGGATGCGGCAGCCGCGGTTTCTCACCAGCATGAAATATGGCGGCGGAACACTGCTAACTATAGCGAGAACAAGCGCCGAAAGAAATCTCAAGTTGGGGATATGAGTGGCCTAAGTGATGGAGTAGTGTTGAGCAGCAACCAACGCTGGGACCAGTGTCAACAGAGACTAGGGATGCTGTAATGGCTCGCCTACGAAAGGCGCTTGGTCCTGATATGCTAGATGAGTGTGCGTGCCTCGTATGTGATCGCAGTGTGCCTCGTTGCGAAGCTGTTCGGATTGACGACGAGAAGTTGGAGTATGCAACGAAACTCCGCAGTTCGGTGGGCGATATTTACCTGGTGGTCTATCTGGATATTATGACTGCTCTGCGCTTGCACCCGAGCTGATTGGCATGCTGCTGTCGCGTACAGCAGTGTGTGCTTATCAAGACCCCTTCATGCATCAACGATGGTGGAGTATGGTTTGCCACGCCTGTGACCGCTCCATCAATCAAGGTAAAGTGCCAAAGTTTGCCATCGCAAATGGTTTCTTTTTGGGGAGGCTGCCAAACCACTTGGATGATCTGACCCTACGAATGATGACACAACTGGCAACAATTTGCTCGATGACAAGGGTTATGAGAGGTGGAAGGCATCGCTGTATTTGGTCGCATTGTGTCGTTTTTGATGCTACCCCTGGTCCTCCAGTATCCTTACTTCCAAGGTCTGTCCAAGATTTGGAATGTTTTCGTGTGGCTCTCGTCGGTGACTTTACCGATGCTCAAATATCAAAAGTGCGACAGATGCACAAGGTTCGGCGACGTATATTGTTGGAGGTTTTGAAATTCTACAAGAACAACAACAAATTGTACTCTGGAACCACTTCTACAGAGGCAGAGAATGGTGAATCTGCAACGCCAACACCCGAGGGAACTGATGATAATGAAACTACCACCGATTTTTTTTTACGTTCCTGACGACGACGGAAACCTGGAAGCCGCAGCTAGTCGAGAACAGGAAGATATTCGAGGTATGTCAGACAATTCTCACGTACAAGAGCAAGAGGAGGCGAGCGTGGTCGAACGGCGAACCGCACTACTGGATGATACGTCTGCTATATCAATCTCGTCGATGGCACGTAGCAAAAAAAATAAAAGCGTTGCAGACACGTTTCGAGATTTCCTGGTCAAGCGCTCGACGCATTTTAGCTGTCATGGAACTCAAACACTTTTTGCAAAAATGTTCCCGCATCTGTTCCCGTTTGGACGCGGGCATCCCGGAGAAAAGCGACGCGTTCCAGTTTCACTGAAGGAGTGCGTGAAGTACTATTCTATGCTTAGCAGCCGCCGTTTTGCTGAAGATGAGTTATTCGTCTTGGTTGCTTTCGATCGAATTGCGATGCAGAATATGTACACGCAAACATCTTTTCGCTATCGAAGATTTCCTCACCTTTTTGAAGGCTATGATAAGATTGACACTTCCGCTTTAGCAAAGGTGCTGCTGAATAACGAACGGCGTCGCCAGGGGTGCCGTGTGCCCCGAACTGATGACAATGCTATGGTGGATCAGTTCTTAAAAACCGTGGACATCGCATCATGCGCTGTTTGGGGCAGCAATGCTGAACGATCCCAATGTCGACGTCAGGCATTTGCTTACCAAACTCGATTTGGCCAACCAGCCCTCTTTCTTACGCTGACACCCAATAGTGACAACTCCCTAGTAATGGCATGTTATGCGGGTGTGACCAGTGTGCAAAGTGCATTTGATCTACTGGATTCCAAGTTACCGACCAAAGCGGAGTTACGTCAAGCCAGCCTGAGCAACGACTGTATTTCTACCCGGTTATTTACCCGCGCTGTCGGGGCCTTTATCAAGCACGCACTTGGTATAGATCCGAAGACAAAGAAACCCATGAACTTTCGCGGACTTTTCGGTGATGTAAGGGCGTACTTTGGAATGGTGGAAACGCAAGGTCGAGGGACGCTTCATGTGCACTTTTTGATATGGTTGGCTGGCTGCCCTCGCAACTCTATTCAAGTAGATAATTTGTTATCTAGCTCCGACGGCGACGCGTTTCGTGAGTCTGTGAAATCGTATGCGAGCAGTATCGTCTCAAACGACCTTCCTATCTCGCTTGAGGATGGAAAGTGCTGCAATTGCAGAGCAAGCTACAGCAATCTAGTCGGGTTGAAGATTGATCCCAGTTCTCGAAAGGACTCTTGTGACGGCTTGTATAATGCAAAAGCACGAAGCAAGGTGATGGTGCCCTGCTTAGTGGAGTGCAGTGTGTGTCACTCCCAATTCAGCTCCCAGCATGTGCTTAGGCAAGTGGTACTGGAGAAACGAATGCTGATGCCAGGGTGGGAGTGTCCGCTAAGTGTGAACGAGGTAGAAGAACAAGCCAAAGTTGAAGCCATTTCTCGAAACTCACTTGAAGAGGCATTTCGTATCGTTGATGAACGAGAACGATATCACGCAATTATTCATCCTAAAGTGTTCCTGGAGACATCCAACATGACAACGACTGAAGTCTCCGATCGTCTGTTGTCGGTAAACTTTCCCAGCATGCCCTACTGCAAAGCGGATCAGGATCTCTTTCAAAATGATGCCATCACGCGGCGGATAGAGCTAACGCCCCCGTCCCCTTTAGACAGTCGAATGTCTTCATCATCATTGGATTACATGGTGTCTGCACTGGTTGTGCGATTAAATCAACACTGGTGGGGTCATACTGGCAGCTGCTTCAAAGCCTCTAGGGCTACCAATAACGATTCCTATTGACGATACCTCTTTCCTCGTGAGCGGGTTGAATCAGCGTCATTTAAGCCTTCCGGTGTCGAGCTTTCTCGAAAAATTGCTCACGAATTTATTAATGGCTACAATTACGCTCTCATGGCCACATTCAAATGCAATCACGATGTACAAATTTTGCTTGGAGGTACTGAAGCCCTCGATCGCATATATTACGCGTGCAAGTACGTCACTAAACAGCAAAGGCGGCTGGACTCTGTGATACCAATTGCGGTTGCAGCATTGAAGCGTCGACAAGGGAAGGAAGATTTGGAGGAGAAAGGCGAATCAAATGCCTTGGAGGATCGTATCGCGCGGTCTCGTAAACGCGTCACCTCAATGGTGTACTCGATGACCAACCGCCAAGAAGTTGCTGGTCCCTTAGCGGCGTTGTATCTGAACATCGGTACATGTTGCTATTCTAGCGTAAATTGCTGCAAGCTGCCTCTTGGAGACATGATTCGACAGCTGTGTGCAGAAGGGGATTACTTATGTCAACTCGTTGTAGATTCTGGTCGGTTAGGAACAACTAGTTCCACGGCGACGGCGGTGAGCGTTCTTGATGATTATATTTTTCGCCCGAAAGTGCTCGAAAAACTAAGCGTCTACGAGTTTGTGATGAAACACTTTCGCAAGCAGTCTTCCGAGCCGGAGTTCACTCGATTTCCATTCCAGAATGGCCACCCGCTGTCGAAGACTCACTGTCTTGGCGTTCGAGACAGCGATTATGTCCCAATGATATCCGGCTATCGTGTTCCTGGCCTAGTAAGTGAATCAACGGACGAGGATAGGCTCAAGCACGTGATAGGGTCTCTCGTGCTGTTTAAAAGTTTTCGCAGCCTCACTGAGCTGACAGGTGAGTCCAACCCAACTGCGACAACTTGGACGAACATATACAGTGAATGGGAAGGGAAACGAAGCGATTTTGTTACCGAGATCATGGGCAATATGCACGACTTCACTTTTGGTAGGAGTAAGGCTGTAGCAGCTGCTGTGAATCATCAGTTTGGGTGGGCGGCTGAAGATGCTGAGGACGCGCAGTCGACAGGATCAAACAGCGATGATAGCTATGATGAAATGTTCCTCGATGACGACTACCTTGATTCAACCGGCCCAGACGGAGACGATTTGAGCGACATATGGCATTTAGATGAAGACATTCTCGACTCGAATAAGTTGCACCTGGCTATATGCCCCAGCTGCCCGATGAGTAGTGACCACACTCTAAACATTGCAACTGCGTTTACCGACTGCTGAATTCTTGATGGTGTGGCTTCTCGCACAGCGAAACTGGTCACGGAACTTGATTACGACGTAGAATTTCCTGCCCTAAGTATTATGAAGAAATGGGTGCGTGATGCCACCACAGACAATCCAACAACAACGTCTGTCCCAGTGGCCCCAGAGCCCGCACGTGACACGGAAGTGGTCGAACTGCTTGATGAGGCCCTCGATGTGAGGACAATGCAGTGGGGGGCATTTTTAGGTGTTTAACCCGAATCGATGAAGAGAGAGTTCGCTACGATTTCGGATGTATCTGCACAATTTACATTGAATCGATTGCAGCATGCCGCGTTTCGAACCATCGGATCGGCATTGCTAAAACGCTGGCAAAAATCAGACGACCTCAATTACCGAAACGAAGATGTTCAGGAAAGTCTACGAAAGGATCAGCTCCTATTTTATCTGGGAGGAGAGGGTGGCACGGGAAAAACTCGGGTAATTGGTGCTGTTCAGGAGTTTTGCAGTAGCTGGAGACGTGGGGATTGCTTGTTAAGAACGGCGCTGACTGGTAAGGCAGCAACTTTGATTGCTGGAAGAACCTTGGCCAGTTTTCTTCTCGTACTGAAAGGATCTAGTTCCTGTGCCACGTTGGGGATAGATGTAATCGTGATTGATGAGGTGTCGATGCTCAACTTGTCGAGCTGGATCAGCGTCTGCGAAATTCGACGCGAAACGCCTCTGTTCCATTTGGAGGAATTCACGTTATTCTGGTTGGTGATTTTCTGCAGCTTCCTCAAGTAGGGGCAGACCCGCTGTACATTACACCGTGGAAAAAGGCAAAGTGCTCGCCATCTGCATTGACAGGGTATGAGCTGTGGCAAAAGTTCTGGAGTGTCGTAATTTTGGAAGAATCAGTGCGATTTAAGAGTGATCCAGCGTGGGGGGAAGGCTGTCGACTTGCTCGTCTGGGCGTTTGGACCCCTGCGTTTGTTGATCTGATCAACTCTCGAGTGCTCCAGCGAGAGGAGGAGGGCGAAGAGGAAAGCGACCGTAACCTGTCGTTGAACGGAGTCGTTTCCACCTTTGTGACTCCAGACAACGCAACACGCCAGGCAATCAACAACTTATACATCGCAACCACGGCGAAACAGTTATCGGACGGTCAACATCAAGTCCGTGTGGTGGCAAACTTTAAGCAAAAGCTTAGAGGCCTCAGTCGGTCTGACATTGAAACGGTGATGCGGCTACCGGACAACAAATTTGGACGAATGGCCCCATTCCTAGATCTAGTGCCGGGTATGCCTGTGCAGATAACGTGAAATGTGTGGGCAGAGAAAATGGTCACGAACGGAACGCTAGGGACGTTAGAAAAGATAATTTTCCAGCCTGGAATATCGTTTCGGCTTGTACGGGACGGTAGCACCGGTGTTGTCGTCAAAATCCCCAGTGTGGCCCCACAAGCTGTTATAGTCCGAATTCCGAGGGGCCCCGTGGCCAAATCAGTTGATAGCAACATCGACTCGGATCTATTCCCGCTATTTTATGATTGTGAGCCGTACAAACCTTGCGATATATCACTACCATTCAGCCCGAACGGAGAGCCGAGAAGTCTCTTTGTCAAAATTGCCCAATTTCCTTTGGTGTGTGCTGTTGGCTCTACAATCTACAAGGTGCAAGGTGAAACGTTGAGCGCAATGGTGGTGACAGAGTGGCGCTCTCAGACGGCGATCGCTAACAAGAAAGAGCAACCATATCTTCTGGTGTCCCGTGTCACCTCACGACACGCCTTCGCAACACTCGAGCCTATAACACCGGACATTGTTGCCTGGGCCCACCCTAGTTCGGAGGCGCTAAACGAAGAAAAAAGGCTGAAGATGCTTTCTGACAACACCGTGGCAGGAATGGAAGATTAGCTTACTGATCCGTATTGGCTAGCTCTAGTTGTAGGAGATACGTTGCTATTGCTTATAGTAGCGCGTTCATTATTGTAGCAGCGAGCTGCTTTACTCGACATTTAGGTAGTTGAAGCCAGCATACATGACGTTTTCCCCATCCATAGCACCCTCTTGTCGAGCTATATTGCAACATCAACATGAGGCAATCCAATAAGGAAGAGACATCGGTCGCTTTCGGAGCCTATTCTTCGATTTAAACCAAGCCGTCAACAGCCTGATTCCTGTGCACCACGGCGGCTGGCATCTACAATGTAGGTAGCGTCGCCGTTGTCAGTAGCTTCAAGGTCTAGCGTGGTGACTACAGAAGCCTCGATGCTCACTCAGCTGACAACATCCGTCGTCTTGCAATTTTCCCCAGTCAGTGTCATGGCAGGTAAAACTGAATCTGGGACGGAAAAAGATGAGTACTTAGTTTCGAATGATATCGGTGGTGTCGTAGTGGACAGATTGTGTCGGGGCCACACTATTAGCTACGATGTCTGTGGCGGTTACGATGAGCACGAAAGAGCTGTAATTCAACGTGACGGAATAACTAGCCAGGACACCAACGCATACAACATTCATTCTCTGTTCACTAGCCGTCGCGTAAACACGCTAAGACAGCGTTCGCTTTCCTCTAGCATTCACCCACGCCGTCTTGAGGTGTCTTTTTTGTCTCAATCTACCCGCAAAAGGAGTACCGAGGCTCCTGAGTCCGACAGCCGCTTGTTATTTCCAATAGCTGTTATTACTTACTGCGTTAATTTGCAACGCTGAAGCCCGTTTTTACAGTATGAAAATAAACAACCGCAACTCTAGAACTCGGGAGTGATGTCGGGACAGGCTTGCGGTTACATTTAAATAAAATCTGTTCCAGGTACACAAACTTTAAAACTGTTCCCGGTACATAAACTCTTAAACTGTTCCGACACCTAGTATTATACTGCAACGTTGCTGGTCAACGTCAACAACGAAGCCAACGGGCTCATCAATGATTGGTTCGACAGGTGAAGCGGAAAACTTGAAATGTCGGCAAAAATGCTGCCATTCAAGTTTTGCGACCAAGGACGCAGTGGGGCTCATCCGTGTCCACGCAACGTCTCAAGCGAAATGAAGCCGCAGCAACGGGGTGTGGCAGCCTTCAGCTCGCAGGATCGGAGGTGGAATGTAAGCGAGGCGATAGGCTCACATCGCTGCCCGGAATCATCGCGCCCGAGTCCCAGTCCGCATCAGCTTCCGGGTCCGAGTCCGAATCCCAGTCCGAGACTGAGTCCGAGTCCTATTCGGAATCCGAGCTGGAATCTGAGTCCGAGTCACCGTTGCAGACGCTGCCAAAGCCGTCTCCGCAACAGCACCGCCTAAACAGCAAAGGATACGTGATTTTGTATGGGTATGTGTCGCACAAGCTATGCAAGCGTCTCCGAATTGCAGCAAAGTCGCTGAAGCGTTCATCTTGGAGTAATTTGATCGGAGAAGAGGGAAACATGGACAACTTCCGATGGTCCGCCCGGGCGCCAAGAAAACTTTCGAAAAAGCTGTACAAGGTTATTAAAGAGGGTTGCCAGACATTTTTCCCGAACTCCAACGCGAGAAAGTGGATTTTTCTAAAGTCGTTGCCTGGCGGCAAACCCCAACCTGCCCATCGAGACTTTCTTCCCATTTCGAACAAGCTGGACCTCTATGATTACTCGCGCTTACCAGCTTCGGTGATCGTCGGGCTACAAGATGATAGTTTTATTTACGGTTATGGGTGAAATCGGCAGGTCGCACTGGAGGGTGAAAAGGAGAAAATCAAGTTTGGTGTAGGGGACGTGCTCATGTTTCGTGCAGATCTCATTCATGGTGGCGGAGACTACACAACAACGAATGTACGCGTGCACGCTTTCTTGGACCCTGAAGACACACCACAGAAGAAGCTCCGAAAACGAAACAGTATCACGTTGGTCCGCGTGATCCCGAAGAAAATCCCGACAGAAGAATCAAATGGGCGGGACTGTCTTGTGGCCAGGCGTTCAAGTCTGGAGCTGCAATGCGGAAGCATACGCGTGAGGAGCACAACCTTCGTTTTATTAAATACCCGCAGCATATCAAGAAACCGCCACGAATCACTACGACGAAGGACATGGAGTATGAAGAGAAAGCAGCGGCTCCTAAGAGCTCAAGCTCGAGACCTAGTACCAACGCTGTTGTAGGACGCGAGAGGAAAAGGCAGAGACCAACGTAGGCCAGCCGACAAGTGTGTAGTAGAGTAATCACAGTTAAATGCGCAATGGAGTTAATACTACTAATAAGCTGCGGGTGAGCGTCTGCTGTGTTGAGAATCGAGGGAGTGCAGGACCTGTTGGACTTGTCTACTGGGCGCGTACCCGCTGGCCGTCTTCGTCCGCAAGCGGCCGTCCGTCATGGCAAGCACTGGCACATTTGCATGGGCGTGAGAACGGCGCAGTTCGTATACGGCGTCGGCTGGCTGCATTCGCTGCTGCCGTCGCTGCTCACATACGCGCTCATGTGCGCGCTGCCGCCCCACCAGCTCCTTCTGCTCTTATTTCTCCTTCTCCTCAGAATGACCAGCCAGTTGATGGTCTCCGTCAACTTGTCGTCCACCACCTTCCTGTGGGCGGAATCTTCTTCAGCTTCTTGTCATTGAGGCTGTTGCGCAGGAAGTTTGTGTAGTTCTCCAGCGCATTCTTCACCTCGATGCGCAGTCCTCTTGGCTTCCGCCTGACGCAGGGCAGTTCAAACTTCAAACAGGTAGGCCAGCACGATG
>LGTU01000030.1:0-89594 GCA_001314425.1 Phytophthora pluvialis | reverse complement strand
AGCGTAGAGGACAAAACGTGTTGTGGCCAAGGATCGCCTTCATTAGTGACGAAAACCCCGGAGACTTCCCATTTCGTTTGCGCCGCAAGCAGCTCCCAGTCCAGACCGTATTCGCTATGACTATCAACAAAGCCCAAGGACAAACGGTGCACAACCTGGGACTGTACCTGGTGTCACGGCGCTTTTCCCACGGACAGCTGTATGTCGCGCTTTCGAGAGTTACTGCCAGATCCAAAATCAAGGTGCTTATTGGATATCCGGAGGTAGAGGACGACGACGGAGTGTACACCGCAAATATTGTGTACAGGCAGATCTTTGACGAGATTTAGGACGAAAGGAGCAGTTTCATATACATAATATTGATAATCCAGATTTCATTTGAATTGGGTGTTAAACTTTCCGCCGAGCAAAGCGAGGCGTGCCTCACATTTCAACGTAACACGTATGGTAGGGAACATATTTGCCCGCCGAAGCGATGCGGAGGCGGGCAGGCCCACATACTGGGACAAACCATACCCCCACCTCCGCGTAGCGGCGGCGAAAGCTAGTACTTCTACAGTAGTGCTTGGCTACGGTACATGTAATTAGTCTGAGTCAGACTAATTTATGGCTGGCGATACAGCCCATGTTTTCTAAACGGGTTAGGTTTGATGGACACTTGAGTTTATTATGTTTTTTTATATTCGTACTTTATTAAGATGGTAAAGTAAACAAACTGAAGTCGGATGGCATGGGCTTCAACATACCGCCATTCTCGCTCCGCGCGGTCCCAAGAAACCCCGGCGGCTCGCTGTGCTCGCTGGTGACAGAACCCTAAGCCCGCTGTGGCTCGCAATCTTCGCCTCCGCTTGGTAGAACGGCATTGCTTGGTCCTGGGTTTCACACCGCGTGCTCCGCACACGGATGTCAAACCGCAGGCATTATGCAGGTTTGGACCCCACCATGATTTCACCCCCTCCTTCAAAAACATGGGCTGTATATTTCCCGCTAATTTATGTGAACCCATTTTCAACGACCTCACAGAAAATAGTCTGGCGTTATTATAGTTCACGTAGACTAATTATGAACATCGACTAATTTTGAACGTTCAAATTGTCCCTAATTTGTTGATTGCCAAAATTAGGCTATCTATAGTCCTCACAAAATACTGGCGCCAAAAGGGGAGTCACAAAGATCCTCAACATCAAGCTCAACATCAAATTCCAAAACGTGCCGTGTGAGGCCCAAAACGTTTTGACCAGCCACATATCGGCAATTCCTTCCACGCTTATGCCGACTCATCTTGCATCCATTCGCGTTCCTGGCATCCACTTGAATCGATGTCAGCGCGCCAGACCGAGGCGCCCTGGACGACAACGAGCTCCCGTGGAAGTTCCCGCTGACCAAAAAGCCCAAAAAGGATGGGACGCCACGAAAGGCTCGACGCGGGTGGGGGCCCTACCGTTCCGTGCCCAATGAGCGCGCCGTGGCCTTCCATTTGCAGCTGGACGTGCAGAATCTGCAGCAGGAAGTGCACAATTTCACTCTAGTACGCGATATCCTGAAGTCCAAAAGCCTGATCCAGCGTCACTCGCCCGAGGGGTCATTATGCAGACTGGTGAACGAGTACTTCCAAGTGTTCCGCAAAGGGGTCGCGCTGCAGGAACCGGGTCGCAAAAAACTTGTGGACGCCCGATACCGATACCAACGAGCATTTATGTTCAGTGTCATGGACGAACAAGTGGATTTGGGCAACGGCATCCACAGATCCGATGTCATGATGGAACAAATGGCGAGGTACTCGTTGTTCCTACGCTTCATCTGCATGGCAGGAAAGTTGGAGAGTATCGTCGTAGCGGACGACACTGTGATAGTCACGCACAAGGGCACGCTGCAGTTTCAAGTCCTGCGCAGCACGATCGAGATGATTTTCCCGCATATTTTGGGCAACTCGTGGCTGGTGTCGCAGCTTGTGGGCCAATTGGTCGAGGCGCCGGGACGCTCTACCTTCCACTTCAATGCGGCGGGCAAGTGCTGCAGGTATGATATCGACATGGACTTTGTCGTGGCATTCGCAAACGTTGTGAAAGACCCGCGCCTCGTCGCTGAACTTCTGGGCCAGGCATTGATTTCAGAAAACGCACTGATTGGCGTCATTGACGAAGAAACAACTCTTTCGGCATGTGTAAGCGATGACGGATTGCCATGGGAAGACTGTAAACCAGAAGAAGGTGAAGAGAAGGCCCCCGCTACTAGTCCAGTTGATGCATGCACAATCAAGAGGGTCGGTTGTTGCCGGCGATCTGAAAAGCAAAACGAGCAGATTGTAGCGAAGCCAAAATCTTGCGCAACAGCTTGCAGCGCTCGAGAATTGTGCCAGCAAGTGGTGGAAAACATTGTGGACGATTACTTTTATGCGTTTGCAGAAGGATACCAGGAAGACGCACAGCTGCCCTCGGAGGTCTCGCAACTTGAGTTTCTCCTACAGCGGTTTGCATCACAAATGCAAGCTGGGGTGGAGACACCTGTCAATTGTGTCAAGAAGCGGTGGCGCGTACTGAGCGAATGCTTCGAGGTGCTGAGTTTCCAGCAAAAGGGCGTGGCGCAAACGGAATGCGACAAGAACTGCAATTTGTGCCTGGTTGAATCGTCGGCGGGCTATATTCTTCGCATTACGGTGTACACGATTCAGTCCGTGTTTCCGCATCTGGTCTCGAACATGCCGCTGCTCGATATTCTCGTGGGAAAAGTGATTGTCATGCCGTCTCAGATATTCTTCACGGTTGAGAAGAACATGGGTCGCATATCTCGAGTGAGCGAAAGTATGGATTTTGCTGCTGCCATTGCCGAACTACTTCCGGACCGACAAGATCTCTCGCTTGTTGTTTCGCAAGCACTATTGGTGCGAGACGGAGTGATTGCGGTAGATTTGAGCAGCGAAATGAACGAAGCCAGGCACGCAAGGGACATCACGAAGATTTGCTATCCTCTTCTCACACGATGAGTATGACTGATATTCTCAACTAAGACATCCATGTCGCCAAGCTCCTTGGAGAACAGCCAACTCACACATATAGATGGGTAATGAACCCTCAAGGCCCACGAGTTGTTGTCCTGCTAAGGTAACTATCATATCTAATAAACGTATTTATCTTTTCAAGCGCTAACTAGCGTTCCTGAAAGCCACAAGAATCCTAATGCAACCACAACAATATCCGTCTACCGCGGTTGGTTTTGCCCTCGACTCATTTTTGTGATTAACATTGCGTTCCGATAGGAACTTTGCTACTCTGCTGCAAGAAAATTCAACTTATGACTGCTCTCCTAAACATTCTTCAAACTAAGACGATGCTGCAGCGCAACTCACTCACCAGAGGTCTCATCGATGGACGTGGTGAAGGAATTGGGTACGTGTTATACGTGTTAAACAACCCCCCGGATAAGCGAGAGATGAGCTCTGAAATGGCGAACGGTTACTCGGTCGAGCAGTGATCGCAGATAACTGAATAATATCTCGGTATGGTTCATGAACGACGACAACCCGACGAAGAAGAGAAACCGACAGCACCTGCATCTTGCGATTACGACGTCAATTGATGCGCTTGGAGACGAGCACGATTCCATTGACAAGAGAAAGCAACGACGTCTGAATACTTCGTGTACGCTATCCGTCACTATTATAGAGAAGCCTTTGCGTTCATGGAGCTAATAGGACAGAAATTCCGCGGGATCGGGATGTCCATTCTTGTGCTGGCTAGAGTTCATGTGACTATACTTTCCTGTTCCGCCACTGATCACTTCGACCGAGTAGTTACACTCCTGAATCGCTTCACTTACTCGAAGGAGCCGTACGGGTGCTCTCCTGTCTGCAGCATGAACGTTGCGCACAACGGGTTGGCCACTGCCGTCTCGTTGTACACGTCGCAGTCCGTCTCGGGCTTGATGGCGATCACGTAGTCTGCGTCCTCCGCCACCTTCTTCAGCCCGTTGCCGATCTGCGGGTAGTATACGCTCCAGTCTTCCGCCGACAGCGTGAAGTTGACCGTGGTCGACTCGCCCGCCTGCAGATCCACCTTGGTAAACTTCTTGAGCTGCTTCACCTCCGGCACCGAGATGGTGCGGAATGGCTGCGTCAGGAACAGCATCACTGTCTCCTTGCCGGCCACCGAACCGGAGTTCGTCACCACCACCGACACGTCCACGGTCTCCGTAATGGACGTCACGTTCGTGCGACTCACCGCCATGTCCGAGTACGTGAACTCCGTGTAGCTCAGACCGTGGCCGAACTCCCACTGCATCTCGCAGTAGGCGCCCGACGTGCACTGCGTGCTCACGCGGTGATTGTACGGCATCGGGATGTTGCCGGCGTCCTTCGGGTACGTGATCGGCATGCGGCCGCTCGGGTTCACGAGTCCGTAGATGATCTCGGCGATGGCCTGGCCACCGAGCTCGCACGGCAGCATAGCGTTGATCACAGCGTGCACGTTGCTGGGCAGTTCACCGAGGAGACGCGGACGACCACCAACAAGAACCAGGATCACCTTGGTACCGGTCGAGGCCAGCTCCGTGACGTACTCGATCTGTCCAGCAGGGAGCGCCAGGTCGCTGATGTCGCCGTACGTCTTCTCCGTGTACGAGTGTTCGCCAATGACCGCAATGGTGTACTCGGCCTGGCTGGCATACTCCTTGGCCTGAGCGAGGTCGCTCTCGTTGTGCGTACCCGTGTAGTTCAGACCGTTGAAGTACGTCACGGTCTCGTTGGAGATCGCCTGGATCCCGTCCTTCACGCTGATGCCGTTCGGGAACATGTTGCCCGAGTAGCCCTGCTGGCTGAGCGTCCAGCCGCCGCACTGGTAGCCGACGTTGTCGGCCGAGTGACCCGTCAGGAACACCTTGGCCGTCTCCGGGATCGGCAGCGCGCTGTCGTTGTTCTGCAGCAGCACGATCGACTCGCGAGCCGAGTTCAGCGCGGCGGCCTTGTCCTTGTCATTGCCGACCAGATCCACCAAGTCCGCACCAGGTATGGCGTTATCGTACAGGCCGAGCTGGAGTTTGAGCTTGATCACGCGACGCGCAGACTCCTTCACGCGGTTCAGGAAGGACGCGTCGTTGGCGATGAGCGCCTTGGTGGCGTTGATGAAACCGTAGTCGCTGCTGGCCATCGTCATGTCAATGGACGTGCGCTTGATCGAAAGAGTAGCGGCCTCTTCGTTCGTGCGAGCAAAGCGGTGGAACGTGTTCAGGTGCTCGATCTCGGCGAAGTCTGACACCGTCAAACCTTGGAAACCCAAGTCCTCGCGAAGCAGCTTGTTCATGAGCTTCGAGTTAGCAATGGTGGGGATACCGTTAACCGATATGTACGTTTCCATAGCAGACTTGACGCCAGCGTCCACCGCGGTCTTGAACGGAGGCAAGAAGTAGTTGAGCAGGTCATAGTCCGAGACCGTGACGTCGTCCTTGTCGTGGCCTAGTTAAAAGTTAAACAACACAGTGTTAGTACAGTATACCTTACTTCCAACAACAAAAGCAAAACAATAGCATACCTGTGGGTGTCTTGGAGTAGGCTATCCAGTGTTTCATGCACGCAGCAGAACCGTTGTTGGACTGGATGCCCTTGATGACCGACTCCGCAATGGTCGACACCAGGACCGGGTCCTCACCAAAAGTCTCGTACACGCGCGGCCACAGCGGGTTCTGCGAGATCTCGAGCATGGGGCCGAAGATCCACGGCGTTCCGGCAGCAAGCGTGTCGCGGCCAGTAATGCGACCCATTTCGTAGGCCAGATCGGGGTTGAAAGATGCAGCAGCGTTGATGGGCTGTCCGAACAGAACGGCACCCGAGGTGAAGCCGGCACCGTGCAGTGAATCAATGCCGAAGATGAACGGGTGACCGTCGTTCTCCTCCTTGACGATCTCCTGAGCGCGCGTCAGAATATCGCGCCACTCCTGAGCCGTCCACCCGTACTTGCCGTCGTAGGATCCTCTTTGCCACGGACCACTGATGTAGGAGCCGATCTTGAGCTTGGCGTAGGAGCGGAACTTGTCTTCGTTGAAGGTTTTGTCCTGGTTAAAGAAGCTCACGAAGTAGATTTGAACCATTTGGCCGATGAGCTGGTCTTCATCCATACTCTCGATGATCACATCGGTCTGAGCGTCCCATTGATCAGCTGTGACCAACGGAGTGCATCCGTGTGCTGCCAGACCCAAGGCGACGCAGCACAATGTCGAGAACCACGACTTCAGCATCTTTTGTCCCCCTCCTGCTGAGCTGGTGTTGCGGTCGACTGGAACTCGGGGAATGACAGCCACCGAGAAGCTACACACAGCGTGGACCCCAGCGAGGACACGACGAAGCTTTTAAGCTTTTAAAAAAGCTTGGAGCGTGCGGGTTCCAAGCACGGTACAGTACCTGCAGTCTTTCTAATCATCGGTGAAAGTGCTGGTTCTCTTGCCTGGTTCACCATTTTTTGCCGGATCATGCTTGTCTTGTCGTCCGGATCCTCGACCATGTCAAGTACTACACCATTTCCCAACCAAGTTGCTAACTGTCCCATGAGCAGTGCAAAGCGAGGTTTTGCAAGAAAAATCAAAAGTAGGTTTATCGTCAGAAAAAGTGTGTTTCCCACAAGTGCAAATTTCGTCGTGCAAAGTACCGCTGCAACATTAACATTGCTACAACGAACCTTCTACGATGGTTTCCCTGCCTATTCAATTGAACGATGTATCCCGCAAGATAAATGAAGTTTGCTGTGCTGGTTAGTATCCATGTTGATTACCGTGACACCTCCAGACAACAACTTCCCGTCGAGAAATTTGAATGAGTGATGTTACAGTAGTTGGTAAGTAACGCGCCGACGGTGACGGTTTTCAACATGGGCAAACAAACAGATGAGTTTTAACTAAATAACGCACCCGTGGTGGTGGGATACACCTTCCCACAACGCCTTGAGCAGTACACGGCACACGCCATATCGGTATTGGAGCACTCAGCAATTTACTCACATTTTCAATTTCAAAGACCGACTGATGTTGTAGGGGTACTTGCGTGTATTGTCGCTAGTTGAGCTCGTCCTGGATGCCTTGCTCCGTGATGGAGTAGATGGCCTCTGATTCCGGTAGGATGGGGGAGTCCACGACCTTCATGACGCGGTTCTCACCACGGCCCTTCTTCAGACGAAGTCTGCAAACATTGAACACGTGTGGTAACCTTCAGGTTCTCGATAAGAGCTTTTTTTTCTTCGTGATGCGGCGTACCTGGTACACGACGCATGGGCCATGATGTTGCCACCAATTGGCTGGAGCGGGTCTTTGGCAAACATGCCGGAATCCGGATTTGCAGTCATCTAGGAAACGCAACAAATGAACAGCATAGCTTAGTAAGTGCCTTTGCAGACGCCAGCACTTGCAGACGAACCTGGTTAGTGATCACGACTGCAACACCGAACTCGTCTGCCATTCTTGTGAGTGCGCGCAGGAATCTGTCACAAATAAGAGAAAATGGTCATCAGCGCCTCGTCGTTTCCATTCACTGGCAAGTCATATTCAACATACTTGGCCAGTTCCTGCTGTCTTGCCGCCAGCTCTCCACGCCCGGAGTAATCTGTTCTGAACAGTGCCGTCGCACTATCAACAATCACAAGCGCGAATCGCGACTCGGCCATCATGGCGGACGCCTGAATCAGCAGCTGCATCTGGTGCTCGGAGTTGTACGCGCGCGCAAACGCCACATTGTCCAGCACGCTGTCTCCATCGAGCCCATACCTCTCCGCAATAGCCTGCAACCTCTGAGGCCGGAAAGTGCCTTCCGTGTCGATGAACAGCGCCTTGCCCTCTCCACCACCGCGATCCACCGGCAGCTGGCACGTCACGCAGAGCTGGTGACACAGCTGCGTCTTGCCCGTACGGAACTCGCCAAACAATTCTGTTATTGACCCGGTCTCGACGCCACCTTTGAGCAGCTCATCCACAGCGTTCGATCCCGTCGACAGTGTAATTAAATCTTTCCTGCTCTCCAGTACGTCTGCCGCCTAATAATAATAATAATAAATAAATAATAAATGTCAGTAATAAGATAAGAAAAAAATCCGGCATGGGCTCCGCCGCGTTGCTGTCAGTTCTGGGACAAAGGCCGCACCGTCGTGAAGCCCACGTTGACCATCTCCCGAGCGGCCTTGAGCATCTTCTCGGCCTTGACCTCGCTGATGCCCTTGATGCCCACGAGCTGCTTCTTGGTGGCCATGGCCACGGCGTCCACCGTGTACATGCCGGCCTCCTTGAGCTTATTGACGTCCGTGGCGTTGATGCCCGCCTGCTCCAGGACGTTCACGAGGCGCGGGCCTTGCTGCATTATTTATTATAACCATATTTAAGAAATAAATACGCAATCAAAAGCTCGTTAGTCTACGAGAAAAAAAAAACTTGCACTTGGCCATGCAAACTCCGTGTGCAGCACCAAGAGCAAGCCTCAGCGACAGCGCTTGACTGAGATCGACGGGCGCCCTACCATCTCGTGCTGCTCCACGCCCATGTCCTGCTCCTCTTCCTGGTACTGGCCGTTCATCCTGGGGTCGTCTGCTGCTGCTACAGACGCGTCTGCCTTCCTCTGGTACTAGTGCAAGTGGCCTCCGACTTTTTAATGGAGTGACACTATGGCAAACTTCCAGAAGAAGACACTAAACGTTCTGTGACGAGTACACACTCTCCCGCCATTTTTTTTATCAATACCATCACTCTTGAAGCGTACTTACTTCGAGCCGAACGGTACGCGCGCTCGATCTTGAAGCGGCGCAAACTAGTAAAAGCTGCGGGAACATGGGTCTGTTCCGGTGGGTTCTGCTGCTTGCTGCGCTGTCCACATTGGTCTGCGCGACTATTACATCTGGCGCGAGTGAGGTTGAGGTCGCGCTGGGCGCGGATGGCTCCGTGATCGACGAGAAGCGGCCACTGGAGACGGTTGCAACGGACCTGGACGCTGGTCATCAAGAGACTCGAGTGGCATCGAGTGCTGCAGCCCACAGTGTTAGCGCAGCGCTGGATAGGGAGAGGGCTGCTGATGTGACAGAAGAGGGTGACGTGGTGGCCGTGATGACGACGCTGCAGCGAGAGCTGGAGGAGGTGGAGCACATGGTGAAGCTCCAGGAGAAGAAGCTGCAGGTGCTGCAGGAAATGCGCGGCGGTTGGCTGCAGGAGCAGAAGGAGCCGAAGCTGCAAGAGGGCACGAGAAGGAAAAAACGAGTGGATGTAGCCGAGACCGTTGAGCGGAGGCTGGATGCTGCGGTCGCGGAGACGGTGGCGGCCTCGACGATGAGGAACTTTGACACGTACTTTGTCGAGAGAGCGTCGATTCAGCTGGACGGGGAGGTGGCGGACATGAAGATGATGAAGACTCGAGCTGGAAGCGCAGTGGAGCTGATTGCAGTCGCGTATAGGGACGGCGTTGTTGTGTTCTTTACGTCAGGGGGGGTGGAATTGCTGAGGGTTGATACAGACAAGAAGGGGGTCACGTCCGTTGCGCTGGAGTTGCAGGACGAACAGCCGTGTCTTGTAGTGACGTATGAGACCCCAGAATTGGCAATCTACGAGTTCAACATGGTTCAGAAGAGCAACGCGGACTCTGATGACCAGGAACTGAAGACAGAGCAGCATTCAATGTTCACTATTTCGGTTGGACATGAGTATCTGCTTAGTGTCAGTGGACAGCGACACCTCCACTTGTCGGCGAAGGCTTCTGCAGTGGCTATTGCCAGATCGTCTCGCCAACTTGTCGTCGCAGTAGCTCAAGATGACGGAGTAATCGAATTCCTTTCCCTTAATGGAACGAGTCTGCGCCAGGTGCAGACAAGCGCCTCGATCGCAGCGATGGAGGCGAGAAGAAACGTTTTGGCTTTTAGCAATGGCACCGACGTTGTCATTTCCTCAATGACGCGTGCTCAAGGCTCCGTCTTCCACACGTGTCCGGGGTCATCCGCGCTAGTGGTGTCAATTGCGTTCGATGCCATGCAGCCCGAGATTATGTACGCAGGTACGCAGCGCGGGGAGATACTAGTGTACGCAGTGAATGCCGGAGCGCCTGCCGAAGCGCAGGCATGCCGACTACTTTCTCGGTCTACTGTCACAAGGGGTCCTCGTCTCGCATCTCCCGTAGTGCTTGCGACAACGAAGATGTACGTGATAGCGGCTGGACCTCACAATATCGTTGTCTTCAACGTGTCCAAAACGCAGCGAAATGGTGTCTCCCTCTCGCGCTTGTGCTCAAGTGGCCTTAACGAGGTATTTGATCCAACCGAAGGCTATCAACGCTACCTCCCGGCAATGTCATTTTCTGAGGAGGCTATGGAATCTCATCTCGCCATTATCCGTGCTGATGAGGATGACCAAAGCCAGCTCGCTCTATTCCATAGCCTTCTCCCCGACGAAAGAGAGGAATCCGATTTCCAGTGGACGATATTTGCGTATGCCGGAGTCGTCATCGTTGCTATCGTCGGTTCTCAGTTTTTTATTCGATGGCAAAGACAATCGAGTGTGAATCCTTGGGACTCAGTAGGCAAAGCACACGATTCTCCCTACGGGAAATTCGGTGGTCTAAACGGCCATGACAACGTGTCTGAATTCGATGGAGAAGACTTTGGTCGCTACAATTCTCTCAGCGATGAGTTACAGAGAAAGATTGCACAGGCGAAAAAGGGATCAGCTCGTCACGGAGTTGGGGATGATGACGCCGACTACTAGATTTCATTTCACATTATCAACAGAACTCAAATCTGAAAGATGTGCTGCGGTGGCTTGGTTAGCATAACGAACATTATTCTCGTTTGCCTTCTTGATAAACTGGGCGAGTTGAAACTTCAGGTGCGCAAGTGCGGTAGGGTGAGCCTGTAGCATTTCAAGGGCTAAATGCGCAGGTAGAAACCCGCTTCTTGCCTCGTCGTAGAGAATGAAATGCTTCTTGAGCCACGTGTAGAGCTTGTCAAAATGGCGTGGATCTGTTACGTGAAGAAGTTTGTCATCCTTCATAACGATGTTTGTGACACGTTCCGAGTGGTCCTGGAGAAGCTGAAACAACTCTTGTCGGTCAATGCCTCGTTCATTTGTTGTGGCGTACGAATGATATAGGTCTGTTAACAGATAAACGGAGTTCGTGAGTCTCTGGAACAGTATCAAGTACGAACGGCCACACAAAGCGTACACTCAAACTGCTGCGAGGAGGATCCGTACTGCATCAGCGTACAAAGTGCCGCGCAATATCGATGAAACGAGAGCTCAAAGCTTGCACTCGAATTGTCTTCACTATCTGTACGACTGCATTCAATAACAAATAAATCGTGTAGTCTAGGTAGTAATAAAAAAACAGGGATGGTAGCTTTCACTCACGCTTCCGAGCTGTATCCATCGGCACAGAAGGTGTTGAGAGTTGCGTGGTGTACTTCTAGCACTTCCAGGGCCGCTACAGGGACTGTCAAAATAGTACAAACGGCATTAGTCGTCTACAAGCTAGGAAATCGATGACGCAGTTCCACCCACACGAAGTCTCCACCGCCAGGTCCGCCCATCGAGACCGCGCTGCCTTCTGCTTCTTCTTCTTGGCAGCTATAGTTTTGGTCATCGTAGCGTAGTTTATAAAGTCCCATCAGCACGAAGCAGTTTCGGTTAACCACGCAACCAGACGGCAGAAAATAGTTGCTCACCCCCCAACGAGGTGAAGCTCCCCTCGAGAATTTAATTGCTACTTACTCAAATGAGCCGCGTGGACGTGATCGTGGTTCCGACCGAACATGAAGAAAGCCAGCAGAAACTGGATGGGCCAGATACTTCTCTGCCGAAGTACACCGGCTGGGTCCCGTTCGACTACTTGGTGGGCCAACTGAAGCACGATGTGGGGCGCTATTGGCAGCTCAAAACCAGCAAGTACGAGCTTCATGACCCCCTTGGGGATGTGCTGGATGAAGACAAACCGTTGGCAGTCTCGGATTTCCACCCCGCGGTTTTGAAGCTCAGACGACGCGAACGGGAGCCAGCCAAGCCATCGACCAGCTCCAACACGTTGGACCCGTTCTGGATTCACGACCAGCTTTTTGACTTGTTCGTCTTCAACGCGCTGCAAAACCGTCAAAGCGGCACGCTTCGAATCACGAGCTACCAATTCAAGCAGCTTCTGCAGAAAGCCACGTCGAAGACGGTCTACCAGCAGAAGAAGAAGCTGTTGTTTGATAAACGAGTGACCTTGGCTTTCAGAGGAGCGCAGTCGAATCCCAGTAGCAGCGGTGATGGAGTTGCTGGTGCGAACTTTGCTGAGGTCTTGGACGCACTCGTAGATGTGGCTTGCTTCATGCATCCAAAAGAGTCAACCAAGGAGCTGTCACTGGAGAAACTTGCACTGGAGCACATCATCCCGTACCACGAAATGGAGCAGTCTGCAGCCGGTCCAGATACGCTGTCGTGGGCTCAAATAGATGACCTCGTGGGGCGGGAAAAGGTCAAACTGGTCGCCCAGCGATTTACGAAATCAATCGGAGACCTGGCCACCTCGTATAGTCCCAATGTTGCGCTTACTCACCGCCGCTGTGTAGTGGGGTTCCATGAATTCCAGCGATTTATTCGTGATGTGATCCCCACAACGGTGCCGATTTCGTGGACTGAGGTGTGTAAAGTCTTCATGCGCTACTGCCGCAGAGATCAAAGCGATAAGAGTAAGATAACTGGGTTCATGGAGTCCAATGGGCAAGGCCCAGAATATTCACCTGCCAAAGAAGAATCTTCAGCTAGCAACGTTCTCTCCAGCTTAGGAGATCCGACGTTGGAAATCCCGTGTGCGAGGATGATAGACGTTATTGGCTACATTGCACTCATAGCAGTTCCCCGCCTCGTCAAGGCAAAGGAGAAAATGCCACCGGACTGCTCCAGAGTGCTTTTGACGAGCAAACTTGGCGTCCAATCTCTGAAAACGCTTCTCCACCACGTGTCGAACAACTTGGGAGCAAAACGTGGCACTCTTGTGAAGAAGAACGTCGAGTTTAACCGAGCAAGAGTGCACTTCCTGCTCGAATTCAACAAGATGCACCGAGAAGACTCTTTAGTCGATTACCAAAGCACTTGCGCTCCACTCGTGAAAACACGCAAGGTGCAGGAGGAGGAAACAGTCGCAGACCAGAGTCCAAGCACAAACCAAGAGCAAGAACCAGCCAAACCCGATGAGTCCGACTTCGATGCCGAATTCATGTGGAGTCTGGACTCAGCAGATAATGGCAATGCGGAAAGTTCTCCATACGACAGTGAGTCGAGTGCAAGCTCTCCCATCCAGCGGACATCAATTCGGCAGGTAGACCCCCACGTCCTGCTGGAGCAAAGACGACGTGAACTCGAACAGTTAAATGCTCTATGCAATGACGCTGACGAGATCTACGCCTTTCTGGCAGGAGAGTTACAGCAGCATTCGCTTGCTAAGCGGCCGGGTGGCGCTGATACCGTGCCTCACATGCTGGACGTTTGGGTCTCGGCCGGCGAAAAGTATTCCGACGTCATCAATCACGTCGAGACGTCTCCACAACTTCGTGCCAAATTCCTTGCGCGCTTTGGGCGCTCACTGTACGTCCTTGCCTCTCAAATCCTCAAGAGCTCCACCAAGGTGTACAGCTACCAAGCGTTGTTTTACGTCACGAATGTGCGTGTGTACACCACGAGCTCCGATATCTGGCGCGACAGCTCGACATTATTTACCTTGGACTTGGCGATGGAGACATTGTCCCTTGCTTCAGGAAAACTCACGCAAGCCAGCGATGAATTAAGCGCCCTGGTCACTGCCGCTCGAGCAAATGACCCTCTAGGTGGAAGCGACGACGACGAATCAAGCACTGGAAGTGACGGAGGTGAAACTGGAGAGGATAGCGAAGCGTGGACCGCTAGCGCGCTGTACGAAAGATACCTCTGCTGTCTGTACCTCCGCGCCAACTGCTTAGCGGCATACGCTGATGTGATCGCTCACAACAAAAAGGTCGCTGCTGACTACGAGCTCGGTATCAAATTTGAAGAAGCCAAGCAGATTGACGAGCGAACTACGACCAGCGAGGTCTTCTTCGCCAGCACCATCGTGTTGTCCAAAACGTCAGCGCCTAGTGAATTCTACTGGGAGGCCAAGAAAATGTTCCGCTTCCTCTTGCAGCACTCCAAAGGAGGACTCAACTTTTCCCCAAGTCGCCTTTATCATAACCTGGCGATGGCGCAATTCAAGTTAGCAACGCGCCTCCCACGGGGCTGTGACGCCGAGAAGGAGTTGCTAGAAAACGCGCTGGTCAATCTCGACGCGTGCGAACAAGCTCGCGATCGCGTGGCAGAACTTGGCACTCTTAGCGACAAGCGCCGTTATATCCGTGCAGTGTTAGCTGCTCGACGCAAATTCTTTCTTGCTGAAAACCAAACGTCCACGGTGACAGAAGGAGACGCACGAGATGGACAGCAAGACCCCCAAGACGAGATGATCGCGCCGTTCTACCGCTTCGTGCTTGCAGCAGCATTCGGCGAATTTGATACCGAGAAAAAGGGAGTGATCTTCCAGCCCGAGCTCACACTCTTGAGCAAGGCGTGCGGCCACAGCGCGGTGTCTGGCGAGGCACTGAAGTGGTTGCTCGCTAATTTCGACCGTCAGGACGACGGCTTAACGGAGCGAGGGGTACTTCAATACTTCTGCTGGCTAGCTGAAGCAGGTAATCTTGGTGTGCACTTTCGTACAGTTAGTTAGTTACCTTTATCCTGAATTTTGTGGTCGTCTGATCTCAGACCCCGTCGTATTCTGCGAGATCATCGACCAACTGACGACGAAGCATACCGGTGCGCACAACATATCGATCTACTCTGGCGATCGTATGTATCCACGAAAACACTCCAATGTGAAATCATCGTCGAACAGTGTACGTATATGTATACAACATTTTGATTCGCGCAAACAGTTGACTCTAAGCACTCGGTATGATGTCGTTTTAGCAGCGAAAAGCGTCAACGAGCTCGTCAAGCGAGCGAGACCGACTACGAGCAAAGCGGACTGGTGTTGCAGATTGCATTGTGGTCCTAGGAGGAAAAATGACCAAAGCTGCGGGTGTGGATGTCAGCAACACAACTTCGCCATCGGATATTCGACTCGAACCTGAAGTGGTGGATATGCTGCCCACACGCGCTAGTGTACCAGAAGAACTATCAAAGTTCTGCTTCCCTGACGATATCTATCTCAGCACTGAGCCCTTCTCCCCGAGGACGTTCGACATCGTACTCACAGGTTCGTCCATTATTTCCATCGTTAAGATAAGGTCCACTAGGCTAATTCCTTCGCATTGGTACCAACCTTGTAGACATCAAGGGGATGCGCTCCTACGGTTCTTGTCTCCACTTTTGCGAGGAAAAACATCCTATGGACGTACTTTCATTAATGTCTGCGACGGAAAAGGGCAGGACCGTGAATTTGCCATCCTGGGTGAGCCTGAAGGACATTCAGCAGGGACAAACAAAGTGGAAGTGCTATGCGCCCAAGTGTCTCTGTATTCTATCGAGCTCTCCGTTGTTCCAAACGTTCCGCAGCTTTTTGGTGTATCTCTACCGACTTTCACTATCAAGCTCCACAATTGTTCCTCTGGAGTCAATTATTTTCAACTTTCTCGAGCGAACGCCCCTCCCAAGCGCGAATTTGACGCACACGGTCTTTAAATTCGCCGATATCACTTGCCTGTTGTCGGGGTTCCCGTCAAACCTGCCGCTGTTCTCACCTACTGAAGTGGACTTCACGATCCTGTTCCAGTGTCTTAACCCAGACAACATTCTGAAGGTCTTGCACCACAACCGAATGCCTTGTGATTCATTCTCCAAGTGTACTTACTCTCATTGCCACGCGTTGCACAGGTGTATGGCTACTTGCTGACCGAAAAGAAGGTCGTGCTCAGCTCAGCCAACCGCCCAGTCTTGACCCATGTTGCAGAGACCTTGCGTGCACTGCTCCACCCCTTCGAGTGCCAGCACGTGTACATCCCGCTTCTTCCACTGGTAAGTACAAATTAACGGTACTGTCGATATTCTTGAGGCTCTTTCTTACACGCAACTTCTTGTTGTTTCAGTCCTTAGTTGAGTTTATCTGCGCTCCAGTGCCATTCTTCATGGGAATTCGTTCCGACCAACGGCTCGAACGACTGATGGCCGAGGGGGTCATCCTAGTTGATCTCGACAACAACGACATTCGAGTACCACCTAACGAGGAACTGCCAGTCCTCACTGATGTGAAGTCACGAAAGCTCCTGCACACGCTACGCAAACTCTCAATATGGCCGGCAAGTCAGCGTACACGACACAGCTTTGGACACGGGCTCAACAACGAAGAGCGTCCAATTCCGCCGACGTTTGAGCCTTCACAGCCCTCGGACGCTGAAGTGGGGCAGGCCATAAATCGGCATGAGGATTTGACAGAGAAGTGGAGCGAGATACAGACGCTCTTCTCTTCGTTCGCGACTCGGTGAGTGTGTACGGGGACGGTTAATGTCTCCTAGGCAGCCCTTTTCTCATCCAGTTTTGTATGTCTGATGCCTAAACAGCATTCTGAAGGAGGTCCGCAAACACTGCACGAAAGCTCCAGCTGGGAGCAGCTCTAGTGAGTCCGTGGTATTCGACGAACGGGGGTTCTTAGCCATGCACCCGAGTCTCCGAGACTTTTGCACGCATTTGTTCCAGACGCAGCTTTTTCAACGCTCGATTGAGACCATTTGGGGGATCAGGTGAGACCATTGCCCCAGCACTGCTAGCTTGTCCTCTGTAGATTAACATCCTCCCTCTAGTGATACTTCTAGTGTGACGGAACCGGAGCAATACTGGAAAGCGGTTCGAGCCAAAAGTATGCTGAGGAAAAATTCGGAAGTTGTTGAGGATGGGAGCAAGTCGCAGCGGCGCCGAGTGGTTCAAGCTCCTCTACCGTCTAGAACACTCGCGAATTCAAGGTCATCCCGCAAGCCAGCAGGCGACGGATTCCCTGCGTTCAATGGGAAACTCTACGACGATCTTCTCGAAGAGCTCAGCGAAATGGGGGAGCTGGAATCTTCCGTGTGTGACTTCGCGACGCAACCAAGTCGCGCGTTGTCTTCGTTGTCGTCGCTGGGATCGTCATCAGAAGCGTCGACGACGTCGATTCTCACCTCGCCATCTTTTCATGACGGGGACGTTGACGCCTTTCAGCTAGTCAATGCAGCCAGAAAGCGTCTTGAGGGCCGACGCGTAGGAGAAATAGCGGATTAGTAACCTATTGAAGTAGCTCAGTTCCCGGACAAGAAATTTGACACGAGTACAATTCTACAGCGAGGTGGAGCGTCTTACGTACCCAGCGTGCAGATACTGACAAGAAGTTGCCTGTCGATGGAGCCACGACGCTGTACCTCACGTTCACCCCCAATTCTGCGAGGTGCATCGCAGCAAGGCCAGAAGACAACTGGAGTCCCGCTGCAGCACCTCAAAGGAAATACCAAAGCCTAGCGGAGTTTCCTGCGTGCACAACGGTGAAGCCGTACTGGACGATGTCATTGAGCTCAGCGACGACGAAACTCGCACACTATGCAACTATGGTACGGGAGCTTCCTGAAATGTGATGGCGGAAAGCTCAACACCGATGCTAATAGATACCAACCAGGGCATTCACATGAATAAAAGCAACGCCAATAACGAACAAGTATGTCTGTAACGACATGACAAGTAGGACGACGACGTCTCGCCACGCTGGCTCAACATCGCCACTGCTCGAGTGTAAACGATGTAAGTATAGGTTCCTACTGTACTAGCACAAAACAAAGTTGAACATCGTGGTAGATCTTAACAAGTTTTGCTTTTGTACTGCAGCCATTCGCAAAAATTGTACTAGTATCCATTACGATACCAAATTGGTGCACTTGTGTGCAATGCCCGATCCTCGTGGCTCCTCAATCATGCCAAATGCCCTCGTTTCCCATCCATTTGACCTCACTCTCGCTATATACGGTATATTGAGCGATTGCGTACACGTTGAGCCTCGGCGGCACAGCACACGGTCGTAAAATGAAATGATACGTTTCATTACAAGCTGCTTTTTGTTAGCAATCCACAAACTCGCGAGGCGAGAAGTTGCGCTACTTTTTTTCCTAGCGGAGCCCGTCGGAACTCTTAGAGCGCGAGTTTGCTGTTTTGATGTCGGGATCACGAGTGCTCTGAAGATGGCTACATGGAGCCATACCCGTTCGCCTTGGTCTCGTCGTTCACGAGGAGAAGCTCGGTTTCGTCTGTTGTGCTGCTGGAAGCACTCTCCACTTTGCGCCGCCTTCTGTCGCTGGACCCGCTGCAGTGCGTCATGAACATGACCGTGCAGAGTCCAACGAGCGCGGCGAGGGACGGCAGGATGCAGTAAACCTGTCGCAAGAACTCGCCATCTTCTTCCGGCAGGTCCTGGAGCTGCTGGCGCGTATTCTGAATGAAGAGGATGGCGATGCCGTTCGAGATCTTGTCGGTGAAGCTCATTGCGCCGTACACGAAGGCGCCGCTCTCGACGTTGTTGCCAACCAGGTCTCCAGTTAGGCACACCGACGTGACCATGATAATGGAGTTACCCATTCCCAAGATGACCGAGAACGGGTAGACCCACGTCGCCGTCTCTGCGGTGAGGAAGTACGAGAGCGCGAGCGCCAGCACGATCAGCGCAGCTCCGAGTGCAAACGACCCCGTGCGTCCCAGCGACTCGTTCAAGTACCGCAAGAAGAACGTGGCCAGGAATCCCGACAGATACACCAAAAGCGGCACGATGGCGATTGAAGTCGCGGACATCTGCAGCGTCACGATGAGGTAGAACGAGATGAAGACCTGCGTGACGTTCACCACGAGCCTCGTGCACATGTACACCAGCCCCACTTCGTAGAACATCCCGAGCTTGAACCAGCAGCTCCACGTCATGTGCTCGGACGACGAGCCCACGACCTCCACGGCGGGCACGTCCCAGTCTCCTTCACACGGGAACGCACTGGGTCCTCGCCCCTCCAAGTCCGCCATCACGGGGCTCTGCGCCAGCATCTCCCCCGCATCTCTCGCCTCCCATTGCTTGTCCCCGAGCGGCGTCACCTTCTCCGGGGTCCCCGTCAGGAAAACCACGGTACAAATCCCCCCCACGAGCAGCGACGTGTACGCCAGGAGCGTGAACTTCTCGGCGTCGGGCACTCCGAAGGGCGCCACGACCCGCAAGAGCACCAAGAACACACAGAACACCAGCACGTTCGACAAGATCGTGAACGCGTACCGCGTACTGTTGAGCACGCAGCGGACGTTGTCATCGTCCGAGAGCTCCGGGACCATGGCCATGTGCGAGACTTGCACCGCGGCCCAGCCCACATTGAAGATGCTGGCCGCTGCGCTGTAGTACACGAGCATGACCATGCGACTGGGGGCGTCGGAGAACCAGCGAGGGGCGCACGCTCCGAACACGAAGAAGAAGCAGAGAACGACGAGCAAGGAGCCGGTGGCTAGCCACGCCTTGCGCCGCCCCAGGCCGAGCCACGGCAGCCCCGAGGACCTGTCCGAGAAGACGCCCACCAAGGGGGTGGCCACGCCGTCGGCGATCTGGCCGCAGAACATGACGACGGCCGAGTCCACGGGGGACATCCCCACGGCGTGCAGCAGGAAGACGAGCAGGTAGGAGAACCATGTGGACGCGCACATGTCGTTGAGCACGTGGCCCACGCCGTAGGCCAGGAAGCGGAGCGGCGTCCACTTGATGGGGCGCGCGTCGGGCATCTTCGAGTGAGAGTGAGACAAAAGAGGAATGACACGTACGTCAGCGTACCGGTGTTGGAAGGAGCGTGACGACGACCGGATGCCGGATATAGATGGGAGGGAGTATCTTATCTCAGTACTTTGCGTTTCGGGCTTGTTTTGGTGTCTTTGGAGCATCTCGTGTGTTGTGAATGACTTTAAACTGGTGGGCCTCGCCAGGAGGCTAGTGATACGGACGTCTGTAAACGTGTTCGAGCTGTACGGTACAGCGTTATGACGCTAGTGCATTGCTTGCGCGGGAATCGCCGCGGATTGAGTGTACCTTTCAGAGTACTTATAGGACAGACAAGAACTGTACTTTTAAGACAGACACATAATGTACTTATATAACGTAATTCCTACATTATAGTATGTATTTATAGAGGTTTTGTTGACGCATGGGATTTGGCTGCGACATGAGGGACGGAACTGGTGGTGGCGCGAGTTCTTGTGGATGAGTCCGCGCTCGCTTCCCAGCAACTTGATGAGGTGCCACCATGCACAACAGGCCTAATAGGCAGCGCAGCATAGGTACAGTACAACCGCTCCTGGAGCCGTTACATGTACAACAGTTGTTGAAGACGTCCACAGATGGCTACATTACGAGTTGAAGTGTAAAATGTCGACGTCGAGCTCGAGCAACTTGTCGTCGTCTCGGCTTGGCGTCGTCGGGCCACTGTTGTGCCCTTTCCTGCTGAGAGGAGTCCAGGTCTCAGATCTGATGTAAAAAACGTCGAAACGACCGCACTGAAAGCTCCCAACAATAGAAATCGGCGAGCGTACTTGATTGTTGCAATCCGGACCCCGTGGTAATGTCCGTTGTCGACCGGTTAAGGCGCATACATAGGTGAATGCGCTCGCTACCTTCACATTCGAGCAAGACGACTACTGGCCTTTGCTGCACTTTGTCCAGTCTCGAAGGAATCCGTGCTGCATACCTTCGTCTAAAGGGTGTGCAGCCAATTTCTGCGTTTTGAGTTGCGCAAGGGCATAACTAAGGACAGTTCAAGAGCTTGCTACACTGGGGTATCTTCAGCACCTCTAGAATCACACGAATTAGAGCTGATACCTTGTTGCTCGAGCTCATTTCTTCTTACTGCATCGCTTGATACTAGTGGGGGGGGGGGGGGGGTCATTTTTAATTTGGAGTTCGTCGAAGCACTTCCAGCGATCGATCATCCACTCGGCAAACCATGCAGCAAGACGAAAGCGCCCGTAAAGAGACGTCTAGTGGTCGCAGCGAAGAGAAAGGTCGGTGTCTTTACCCGAACAAGCGCTGCGAAAACCCTCGCGGTACCAAGTCGAATGGCCAACTGCACAATTTTTGTCAGTATCACCGCGATAAGGCGAACTACAACCAGCGCCAACTTCAGTTCAAGCGAAGCCTTGAGCAAGAACAAAACCAGTCTGGTACACCAGCTCAAGCGATTCCCATCCACACTACGGGTCCGCATCTCTTGCCTAAGCTACCACTGCCGCAGTTGAACGCTCGAGTAAGTGACGATGAATTCGAGCTCGATGAAGAATGTGTTCGTCTCATTGAAGAAGTAGCATCTGCTGACTGTTCATCGCTGGACAACCAAGAGTGAAAATCATTCGTCAGACAATTTTTGTGAAATGACGGGGAAAAAACGATCCGCCCGATGGTCGTAGTCTGGATCGGACAAACGGTGAAGTACATTTAGTTAGCGCTGGAAGCGCGTACTTGCGTGGGTGTAACCGTGGTCAACGCCAGCATTGGCAGGAGAATCGAATCCCAACGTGGCATCTTGGAGGTGATCGGTGACTGCAACAGCAAAAGTTCTACATAATATGTAGAACTGGTGAATATTATTCACCCTACATGATGTAGATATACAACTACTGTAGAGGCAAGATAAGTAAGTTGGACTGATAGAGCTCTGTCACTTACAATAGCACTGGAGAAATGAAAATTTTCAAATGTGAGCGATTCTACCAAAGGCGGAACTCATGGGGCCAGTATTAACTCTACTTATCGCGGTATCTACAATGAACTTCGCAGATGAGCGTCCAATGCTGCCTTTTCGTGACAAATTCGACACGTCGTTTGCTGTACGCAGTTGAGCCCAGCGTCGATCTGCCCCAGCACATGAAAACTGTCGCTGATTTTTACTATTTCGAGTTTATCGTCGTCACGAAGCCTCGTGTGGCCGTTTGGGGTCGGACTGTACGCTAGAAACGACACACCGCTCAGTTCTGTTCTTTCTCGAGCGTGGTGGTAATACCTCAAATGATCCGCCATCGACTTGTGGTAATGGGAAAATCAGTCGAAGACCGTTCTGTACACTCGCCACGGCCACGTTAAGCGTTAGACGACACGTGACCCAACGCATTTACTTGCCATAGCTACAGTATGTCCAGTCAGAAAACTGTCTGGCGTACGCACATCCACGCTACCAACCTTACACGTAAAATCGTTGCCTTCAATAGAAGCGACGCCAGCTCATTCAAGCCACAGAAGTGAAGAAAGATCTGCAACAGAGCACCTCAACATGACGGATATTTCCTATCACAAATCCAGAAACGCTACTCTCGAAGTACGAGCTCAGCGTCGGAATCCTCAATAAATAGTTGAATTTCGGAATGTTTCGAGGCTGTTTCAGGTCTTGAATTGCTAGTGAGGCCTCTGATTCCCATCCATTTTACCTTTGCTAGGGTGTAGCTGGTCTTCCGCTGGATATGACACGCCATAACGTGTTCAATCGTCAGCTTAAACGGTTCCAATGCGTCCATTTCAGTTCCGGGTCGCACTACGCAACTCCATTGCGTGCAACAGTTTTCTGCCAGTTGGATCTGGCGCAAGAATCCACGGCGGACGCTAACTGCCTCACGCTCAGGTTGTCCACACATACGGAAGCAACGTAGAACTTTGTATCCGAGGTACTCGACGCCAATGGCTGAGTACAAACTCGGCCGCACAGATGACATCCGGCCAGAGATCCCCACTTTAACCACAACTGAGGGAAAGCTCCAGTCAGTTCCACCGCCACAAGGCCAATTTCAATCAACGCCAACTCGAGTTCAACCGCTGACTTGAGCAAGAAATGACAGCAGCGAATTTGGCTGAAAGTACTTCACTCGACCATCACTAGTTGCAAAGTATTGTGCACGCAAGACAAGGGATTCAAATCCTCACGACTGGAATCTCGTACCCTGAGCTCAGCGTGACATTAAAAAGGATGGAAAAGGACGTTTGTACTGCAAAAAAAGCCAGCGAATTCCGACGAATTTCTTAAGAAGAACTTATACGCACAACACGTTGATTCCCGGCATGTTCAGCTGTGGTGCCAGCTCAACGCCGTTGCGTGGCTATTCCCTCATTTCTAGGCGCCAAGAGAGCAACGCACCGCAGCAATGATGCGATTTTCTATGCGGTAATGAATTGTAGCCAGAGGAACAGGAACTGCATTCTCTTTCACAGAGCGCTAACGTATTTACCATTTAGACGACTACGGCTCACATCAAATATCTCCGTACAGCGCCTCGAACTCATGGAGATTCCCGCTGCAGGTGCCGGAGCCATGCCAACTCAAACCTCTAAAGAAACTCAGACTTGCCTTTACCCGAGCAAAAGCTGCGAAAACCCTCGCGGCGTGAAGCGGAACGGTGAACTCCACAACTTCTGCGACGTTCACCGGAACAAGGCCAACTTCAACCAACGTTGCCTTGAACACAAGCGCAAGTACCAGCGAGAAGCTGCTCCTCCAGCTATCTCACTCCCGCCTGAACTGTTGCAAAGTATACCTGCTCCTCTGCCAGCATTACCGCCACTGGATAACGCAATTGCTCCCGACGAGTTACCGTCGACAACCCTCGAACCGGAGGACATTTGGATTCTACAAGAGCTGCTGAAGGGAGACAATGAACAAGCTGATGGGGGCCAATGTCCGTAACCGGACGGGTACAGGGCCAATTGCCCCCCATGACAAGGGAATTGGTCGGATTAATGTAAACTTTGGTGAAGTAGGAAGAGAATGCACGACGATCATCTTGTGAAGGAATATATACGTATTGCTACTGTAGAATTCGATCTCATGAATCACCAAACAATGGTTTTATTTCCTCGTTTGTGTGTGGAATGCAGTACGATATATGTATGCCTAGTCTCAGCATCGCTGTCTCTTACCAAGCCCTTAGTTGCTTCTCACTCACACTTGGAGCTGTGCCACACGCTCAAATTGACATTCGAACGTCGGAGCCGCTTTCGATCAAGCCTTGGAAGTAGGGATTCCCTCCCGCGTTAACCGGGGACAACTCGATGTCTGCCTGGGAAAGAAATTCATCCAGGACGTCCAGTTCCAAGTCGGAAGTCCCCATGCTCGACAAGTTCGGCAGTGACAGACGCTGCGATCTCAATTCCTCGTCTTGGTTGGATCTACTGCCACTTGACGCTGCCTCACTATCTCTCAATCGACGACGTTGCTCGAGTCTCCGCTGGTTCACGTTTGCTTTCATGCGGTGATACTCGCAAAGGCGGTGAAGTTCTCCGTTGCGCTTCATGACCCGTGGGTTCTGACAGCGTTTACTCGGATAGCAGCAGCGTTGGGCATCGTTGGCGTGTAGAGACTGTTGATTGCCAACTGGTAGCGGATACTGGTACCAATTTGCGGTGGTATCGACAGACGGGAGTTGAATGGAACTCATTGCTGGGCGACGAGTTGACGGACAATTGGGAAGTGAAGATTCCACCCGGTGCTGGGCATTCGTGGTCAGCGTGGGGGGACCGTCACAGTGCAGCACAATGACCAATAGATGCTTGGCTCTTCAAAATATTTGTGTTCCTTATAGCGATCAGCACAAACCCTGCGTATATGACTGAAGCTGGGTCATCTAGACCGTGTAGTGAATGGGATTCGTAGTGCACTTAGCTGAGCAAAGTCCTTTATTTTCGGATCGTACCATGAAAATACAGCAACATCCGAGTCTGCAGGTTTTCGCCGAGTCTGAACATATGTACCCATGTAGAAAGCAAGTCTGAACGTGCGCCACGTCCCTCTTCTGTATTTCTTGAGCAACACGTTCGGCAAGCGAATGCGTTAGTATCAACGCCTTCTGAACCACCAACGGCTCGAATTTGTGGCGACCCCAGTATAAAGTCTCGGGGTTGTCAGTTCGCTTTAACGACTGTGAAGTTTGCATATAGGTATTCCGTTGCCGGCACGCCAGTTCTTAGCGCCTCGAACAACGCGTTACGGTCAACCCGATGACCGAATACCAAGTACCAACGCTTTGAACTGGTTGGAGGAAAACGTTTTACCAGTGCAAAAAGCAGTCGAGGATTTCGACAGAAATCTCCCCCGACACACAACACATACGTTGCTCATTCTTCAGGTTGCGGTAATGGGCACGTGCGCGCAGCAGTAGACTTTCGCGAGGTTTGAATGGTTGCTAGCCGCCAAGATTTCGGTAGCAAGCTGGCCTCTTCAATGCCGAGCAGTGAGGTCCGCCCATTGTTCAGAGAGCTCGACTATCCGTTGGACGACCGTATTCTAGTCTAGCACCATTCTGAACCTGTGCACCTGACGACACTGCAACGGGGGACGTAGCGGACGTGGCATTTACTAGCAATTTAAGGCCCAGCGACTAACCAGTGGCAGAAGCTCCCACGATCCACTTTCTACGCAAGTCTTAACAAGGAAAGCGAGCGTCGTACGGGGATGCACGCCCCGTTAAATCCACTTCGGCGCTCTCTGCGTGGAGATCTTCAAGACTGTTCTGCGAGAGCAGCTCGCTCAGAAAGTTGAGGTCGTTTTGCTCGAAGACGGAGTGGAGTGGCGGCGATGAAGACTCGCAGGGCTCCGACCACGACAAACGGTGGACGTGACCCAGCGAGTCCGCAGAGTTTCTGCTCTCTGGCGATGTGGACCTGCGCTTTCGTGAAGGGTGTTCCACTTCCTCCGTTTCTCGCTTTCGACGGGCTTCGAGTCGTCGCTGGTTCAGGTTCGCCTTGTTGCGGTGAGCATCGCAGAATCGGTGCATCTCGCCGTTGCGCTTAATTGCTCGCGGGAGCTCGCACCGCTTGCTTGGGTATCGGCATCGACGTTCTTCGCGGATCATTGCGGCCTGGAAGTCTTCGTCCATTTCGGGGAAGTAGCCGACACTGAAGTTGATGCTGGGGGCAGATGCCGAGGGGTTCATCGTCGATGTGAAAGGCGCTTTGGAAACGGTACGCGCGGGAATCGTGTGGTAGTTGGTTTTGATCAGGAAGGATCCGATTAAAATGTGATGTCGACTGGAGAGTCTCAGTTTTGACACCGCTAAGACGTACGTGAGCACCGCATCGTGAGGTTTTGAGGGGAACCAAGTGACCGTACCAAGTCAACACGAAGTGTGTGGGTAACATCGTTGTGGTCGTTGATTATGCGAAGCTAATGGGCAACGCCGGAGATCCATAAGAATCCGTGAAAATAGCGTCATTAGCACTTAATTTCCAGTCTGGATACTGATTTCCAGTGCGAGGATGAACCCAACCGTATTTGCTGCTGCAGACTGGTAATTGAGACCGATAGGCCACCGCTCGCTCATATTTAGCTGCAGTTTCAGTCTTGTGAGACCCTCAACAACAGCTTCCGGATTCCCAACATCGAACGCGTAGACGGGCTGGTCTACCAACACACAGGCGCCAATGTGGTCACCGGGTTTGATAGTTGTTAGCAGGTTCTGGCGCTTCGTAGCTTGGGGCACACAATTTGCTTAACTCGACATCGGTCGAATTCCAAAGTTTGGGAAAGCACGAAAGGTAGAGATGGCAGGACCACATTGTGTTTTGATCTACGGATGAAAAGATGGTCTCTGAAATGCGAGAAAAGTGTAGAGTAAGCGTCATGAAGCTACTCGCGATCAGTAGTTTTTGTAAAGGCATTCCCATTTTTGTAACTCTGTTGAGAACGATGGCAGTCACTTGTGTGAGAGTCAACTTGATGAAGGAAATCACTGTCGCTTCGCTCGATCTGCCGAAGGTTCCTGCTTACCGTCGTCGCTTTCTGCAGGAGACAGCAACTGGTCGAGATATTCGAGATCCTGTGGGTCCAAGTCGTCGAACCACGCAGCGTCGGGAAGGAAGGGCACGTCTTGCGTCGATCTTGGGCTACAGACGCTTAGCGTCTGCTTGTGGGTCATCTCTCTGCGCTTTCGGTCGACGCAGCGCTGGTTGACATTGGCCTTCGTTCGGTGATAGTCGCAAAAGCGATGCAGCCCCCCATTCCGCTTGAGAGACCGAGGACGGTCGCACCGCTTGCTCCTGTAGCTGCACCGAATTCCTCCAGCGTCTCGATCGAGCGTAGGAGGAGTGGGGGGCATGGTTGTCAATCAGAATCCAGTTGAAAAGTGAAGCGAAGGTTGACGCGTGGGCACTTGCCAAGCAAGAGGAAGGAACATCATTCACAAGTGTCGCGAGTATTTCGTTCTTGGTACTGACGTGTCGTTGAGATGATACATCAGGAACCTCAAACGCTGGGTACAAACATTCGTCAATGCATGGGACCTCCAACGGAAAAAAACTCCGTCTTCAAGTTGCTCTCCTGCCTAATGTTAGGAACTGTTTCAGGTCATACTGGTGCCCATTTCTTAGGTAGCAATGCAGACTGGAACCATCAACTCTTCGCTACGACAGACTCGTCGGTCCGAGGGGCCCATTGTTACCCCACTGGAATGTTTTCGACAGGGAAAAGATAGCGTGTCCATGAGAAATGCACTCGCCGAGTTGGCCATGAGACTAGTGGATGCTCGAGACTGCGAGGAGTTTCGGAAGGCAGACGGCGTCACCGCCATCGGTGGGCTCTGCTGCCTCCAGAGCGGCTACAAATCAACTCGTACTGACAACGTTTGACTGTGAATTGTTAGTGGATCATCTCGCACGCATTCTGGAAGAACAAGCCACGCTCAAGTATGCGTGGAATTCGTCCGAGGTGTTCGGAGCGACGTACGCCATTATTTGTTTCTAGTTTGAAGTGGATATTGAGAAGAACAACTCGATTCTTGGAGAAATGTGTGTACGCAGGTGGGAAGCGTACGAAGTACAGGACTCGCTTCAGTTTACGTGTAAGTGTTGATGCGTAACTCGATGCAAGTAGTTGATCGTCTCACTTCATTTGCTTTCACGCTGCAGTGGTCGCACTTTGCCATGGCAGCATCGACGCCGGCATCGCAGCGGAGATGCACGAGCTGGGCATGCTGGAGACGTTATTCCAGACGCTGAGCGTTCTTCCAGAACAACTGAACGACCACGTGCTTTTCGTCCTCGAGAGTTTGAGGAATCTCTGCGGCTCGGACTGCAGCTACTCCAGTTTGCCGGCTGATTTCGTCCAGCGTTTGTGGGGGTTCCTCCTCTCGGTACGTTCCCGCGTGCGTCGAAAGTTCCTTCAACGGTAACAACTAACCGCACCGTGTGTTTGGCCAGACTTCCGGGTACTGGCAAGAGCTGGCGGCTGACGTTCTCACCAACATCGCAGCGGTTGAGTCAAGCCGTGCGGCTGCTACCCCGGAGAGACTTTCAGCGACATTGTCGCTCTTCTTGCAAGCGGCTTCAGCCCCAGAGAGTGCGAACTTGGGCGTCGCGTTGGCGGATCTGCTGTGTAATTTGAGCTGCGACCAAGCTTCGTGTCTGCTGGTGATCTGCGAGCTCGACACTCGCCGTCCTCGAGGCCACGGAAGTCACAGCGGCGTTGTGTATCTCGCCGAGCTCACCGAAAAAGCTCAAGACGACGCACTTCAGCAGAGCATGGAAGCTCTCGTCCACAATCTCTCATGGAGTGACCCGGCAGGTAAACGTAGCGTCCAGAAGCTCGCGTTATCCAGCTACATGAACAAATTCGCGTTAGAACCAGCAGGAAGCAGCTAAGTTTTGTTTTTTTCCTCGTAAAAATAGTGAGGGGTGAAGTACACGTACTTGTCCTTATCTGCGAGTTGGTTCCTCCTCCCCCATTATAGTGAAGTTAGTTCGTGGGCAAACGAAGAAGCATCCGAGGCTTCAATCAAGACCAAGAGCGACGAAAAAACCATGCTCGCTACAGCTTCGTCGTTCCCTGTCAGCAATGGACAAGCGTTCGGACGTGGAAGACGCGTTGAACTCAACGCCCGTGGCCGCATCGGCTCGATCGATGGCATCGCCAGCCCCAACATCCACGCAAGTGTCCGAGCTGCAGCTCTCGCGGCGCGTCAAGCACGGCAGTTCCGCCAAAAACGAGCTCCCTCCCTCTTCACGTTGCCTGACGATGTCTCGTATCGTGACAATGAAGCTCAAATTCGTCCAGCCAGCCCCGTGCAGAGTGAAACTCTCCCCAAGCGTAAGATGAACCTGCACTTGTCCCTCAGTAAGTTGGAGAAACCAGCGCTGCCGATGATGATGTCAACGCAGCTAGACGAACAGCCCAAGACGGACTGCGGTCCTCGCCGGAAGGGCGTTCTCTTTGCCGATAACCCTGCGGTTGATCGATCGTTAGATGAACCAACATTTGCTGCTCAACCGGAACCTGTAGGCCGTTCACGTCGTGCCTCGAGCGTCACGCTCAGCATGAACTCTCCGGAAGCGGCTGAATTCACCGAGGTGGCTCATGACGGGCCGGAGGAGCTAGGCAAATGCACGAAACGCGTCAAGAAACTCGGCAAGGGCGCAGGCGGCACTGTGTTCCTGTCTCTCTACCTGCCAGCACTCAAGTTGGTGGCCGTCAAGGAGGTCGTCGTCTATCAGGAGGAAGACCGTCACATGGTCAAGCGCGAACTCCACGCACTCCACGAAAACCTCGCGTCAATCGATGCCGAAGCTCCTCCGAGCGGACCCGATATGCCCAAGCACCGCTTTCTAGCTGGACTGCGGACTCGCACTGTGCTCTGCCCGTACCTTGTCACCTTTTACGGGGCCTTCCTCAAGCCCGCACGATGCGCCGTCTCGGTTGTCATGGAATTCATGGATATGGGCAGCGTCCAAGACCTTCTGGACGCAAACCTCACGGTCTCCGAAGCAATTGTGCGTCACGCCGCCTTCTGCTGCATCACAGCACTCGATCACATGCACAGCCAAAGGTGACGTGAAGCCTGAACAAACAAACGGACTGTTCGTAGGTACTTACAGTTCCTTTTTGTGTATCAAAACAGAACGGTTCACCGCGATATCAAGCCGGCGAACATCCTCATGAACCGAAATGGCCAGTTCAAGGTGAGCTGCAGGAGGTTTCCGCGTCGTCGGTGAGCTTTCATGACGACTAATTCGTAGCTTGTGTAGGTCGCCGACTTCGGTCTAGCAGGCACGTTGGCCAAATCCGACTCCTTTTTCTCGGATTTCACTGGTACCATGATGTACATGGCGCCTGAGCGCATTTCCGGAGCGCAGTACACGTGCGTGAGCGATATCTGGTCCCTAGGTATCACCTTGTTTTCGCTAGCAACGGGAGGTTACCCGTTCACCGTCGACGACGGCTTCTTCGGCCTGGAAGAGGCGATTTGCCAGGACACTTTGCCTCCGATGCCGAATCGATTCTCCCCAGAGTGCCGAGACTTCATCAAGCGGATGCTCAACCGTGATCCAGAGCGCCGATTGACCGCCGAGGAAGCGCTGAGCCACCCGTTCATCAGCAGCTACGCGAACACCGCCGCGTTCCGGAATTTCCCCAAGACCTGGCTGAGTCTGGAGCTTAAGAGTGCCGTGGAGCCTCAAGACGCTCGGACTATCGTCGATCTAGCTGTGGAGTACTCGTATCGGTACCCTAGCATGGTGACGCTCCCCACGGGGGTCGAACCTGCAGCAGAAGTATCGCCAGCATCAGAGAAACACTCCTTCTTCCACCGCTTTACGAAACTCTTAAAGCAAGAGCCATCCAACGTGAGTCAGAACCCCGTCGAGCGACTTGCGAGTGACTGCGGTGTGTCCACCGAGTATCTTCACCAATTGTTCCAAGAGGTAAGCTAAGCACGTTTTACAGCACTCGATACGAAGGCCAAGCTCACGCGACTCGTTTTTGCCAGGCTCTCAACTAGCTGCGACGGTCAAGCGTGTGGAACTTGGCAGCGGTGGCGCGCTGCTTGGCCAGATCGTGCTCCATCTTAGTGACGACCGACTTGGCGGCGAACTTGAGCTTCCCCACCACGTCCCTCTCACGGATTTCCAGTAGCTGCTGGTTAATTTGATCAACAAGCGTTTGTTCTTGACTTGTCTTCGTCTCCACGAGGTCCTTCAGCTCGGGGTTGTTGCGTGTTGGTAGATGGAATCGACGCGCGCACCCGGAGCTTCCGTACCGACCTTCCTCAGTCTCATCGCAGCACATCCAGCGCTTTGCTCGGTGCATCATGCAAGACGCTGGAACAGCTGCAAGACCCGAGGAAGCGCTGCGTCGAGTCTCACAGGTCCGTACACAGGCGAATTCATAGCTCCCAGGGTGGTAGACGCACGAGAGGCGAGTGTTCTGCTCCTCCGAGTACTTTTGTCGACACAGTCGACACTGCACAAGCCGTCGCTGATGATCGTGCAGTATCGAGAGCCTCGACGGAACACTCACCGCCTTCATCTCCCGCAGTAAACTTTCCTTCTTCAACAGTGGCGAGCTCGAAGTCGCGGTGAGTTTCTGCTTCTGCAGGAGAAGTTCGTGTTTCATCTTGAACGAGGCGCGGACCCTCGAGCGTTGAGACCAGAGCTTCGTCCACCGCTGGAACATTTCTTTCAGCACGCGCCGCTGCGAGTGGCCGAACATCAGTTTGCCTAGCTCGGCTCGTCGGAGGCGCAGACGGAGCGCACGTCGCCGCTTCCTCTGCAGCACACTCACCTCTTTACTCTTGAACATTCGCTCTTGCTCCAGTTCTTCGAGTCGCGTCTCGAGTCTCGCGATCTCCCGCGCACTGCACTCCACCAACGCTCGTCGAACGATTGAATCCGTCAACACTGCGAAGTACTGCGCACGGAGACGATCGCGTAAGTACCTTGTGCGGAAGCGCTGGACACGGTCGTGCAGCACCTCCGAGTCGATGGTGGCGTTTAGCTTGTGCACTCGCTTGTACGTGATCGAAGCCTTCTCCTGCTCCTGAATGGCGTTCGAGAGAGACGTGTCGGCCTCTTCCACCCGCTTCCTGCACTTGTCGGCGTACTCCCGTTTCGACTTTGCATCGTTCACTACGTGTTCTCTCTCCTCTTGGACCCGGTGAAGCTCAGGCGCCATGCGCTTTAGATTTTCTTCAAGCAGAGGCGCTCGCTGCTCCCAGAACTTGGCGCGCTCCACCGCATCCATCCACGCAACTTCGGCTCGTGAGAGCGCGTGGAACGTTTCCACGGTTGCGATCATCCGCTCCTGCACCATTTTCATCTTGAAAGCTCGGTGCTTCTCTGCTGCCACTTGCTGCGCTTCAAGCAGCCTGTCCGCTAGCCGAGTCGCCTCCATTTCGGCCGAAAGCTTGCCTTGCGCCATCTGATCGGCGAGATACTTGTCAAACTGCCGCGCCAAAGCTTCCGCGAGTGCTTGCGCTCGTTCGTTCTCTCGGAGCTGCATTGACAGTTCATCCTCGGCCTTGATCTGTCTCCATTCACGATGCAGTCGGTGCTGCTCATTCTTGCCCAGTTTGATCTCAAGGCGACGTGCTGCTCGGTCGTTCACTCGGTTCCGGTCTTCCACCATTTGCGAGTACTTGGACTTCATGGCCTCCAGCTCCAGTAGACGGAGGTGCTCCTTCATCTCCATCTCTGCGTTGGCCATCGCCTTCCGCTCCTGCATACACAAAACAATCTCCTCCACGTAAAACTTGCGGCTCCGACGCTCTTCAGCCAGCATCTCCTTGCGTCGAGCCTCGAGTCGAAGTCGCTCCTCTTCGGTAAGGCGACGGAGCTCTTCCCGTCGCGCCATCTCGTCTCGAACGAGCTGTAGCTTGGCAAACTCTTGGCTCCAAGTGGCATACAGCAGAGCGTACTTGTGTTTCCTTGCGACCCAGAGACGATCAAGGCCCACAAGTGGCGCGACTAGCGCTCCGCGTGGGGCGATGGCTTGCCTAGTAGCTACGATGATGGCAGTCCCTTTAGCACGAAGCAACTCGTGGGCCTCGTGCTGGTCGTACTCAATTCTCTCTTGGCAGAGGGACTTGATGGCATCTCCTACCAGCTCACCGAAGACCTCTTGAGTCAGAGATGCCACGCTGATCGTATTCCGTTCTCGCTTGCTCTGCTCCCGCAATTGTCGATCTTTAGAGAGTAAACTCTGCTCGATGCTAGCCATGGCCAAGCGCTTTTCGCTTGCTCGAGCAACGCGCTTAGCGTCCAGGCGACTAGGTCGTTGAGAAAGTGGTCGCCTCTGTCTCGGAGGATAAACTCGACCACGCTTTTGAAGGACGGTGGCCTCGTTCCGAGCCGCCTCGAGACTTGCGTTGCGTCCTGTCATCTCGTACACGAGCTGAGCCTCCAACTCGACTTGACAGACCGCAATTGTGAGCTGTTCCTCCTCCTTTTCTTTCTTCGCTCGCCACGCCACAATGTCACGAATCTGCTGGTCTTCGATCTCCATTCCATGGCACTCGGATAGCTCCATCTTGCGTTGCGCTTTAACAAATTCGTGCGCACGTTCGTCTTCATCTGCCATGGCAAACGTCTCTTCCTCCCTGTACATGGCTTCGTAGGCGAGGAGTTCGTCCATTGGGATGAACAACGTTGCTTCCCAATGCAGCGGCGTCGCCACGACACAACTGTCTTCGGTTCGATAGTACTCGACCCGCACGAAGCCGAACTTGGTGCGTAGTACCGAGTTCTGCGTGCGGCAGTACAATCGGTTCATCAACTGATCCCCCTTGTCGCGCTCCGCTTCAGCTTTGGCAAGTCGTTCGTTCGCAGTTCCAAGCTGCTCCTTGACAAAGTCAAATTCTGCTTGGATGCGCTGGTAAACGGCACGCATCTCATCGCTACTCTTGATAAGAGCAGGAGCGTGAAACTCGGAGAACTCGGCCTCTTCTTCGACTCCTTCGACTGCGTAGTACGCCGCCTAAAACACACACACTCTCGAACGTTCAACTTGCGATGTTTTTCCACAACATCTAGAGCTGACAGTGTCCACTTTACCTCTCTTTCTTTTTGAGCTGCCGTCAAACGCACTTGTGCCTTCTTGAAGCTTTTCAATACTGCTTCATCTTCTTCGATGAGAGCCACAGCGCGAGCATGGTCGGCCTCAATCACGGGCAGTTTCTTGAGAACGGTCTCATTTTCGCGCTGTGCGCTCTCCAAGAAAGCTCGCTACGAACCACGTACAAAACCTACTTTGTTAGAGCTCTGAGTAGGTTAACGGCTTGGTACATCCGTCGTGCCGTACCTGTAACGTGAGTCGATTCGTGCACTGCGCGTGTTGGTGGAAGATTTGTTGGATACGAAAGTTGAAATTCCGTAGGCGGCCATGGAACAGGATTTCGTCCTGGTGTGCGGCGCGATGGATTTCCTGGATCAATCGAGGATACAACGGGTCCGAGCTGTCAGCATTGTCGAGCAGAGCTCTGCGGTTGAGACGATGGCGGTAGTTGAAGTCGTCAATGGACTTTGGAGCCACACGGTCATACAGCATGGACTCTTCCTCCTCCATTGATCGAGCTTCCTTCTCGAGCCGAAGACGTTCCGTTTCCACCTTACGAAGATGCTCTGCGTCCTTGAACCGGAATCCGACGCCACTGGTGGTTTGCGCGCGATGGAGTTGGATGTCTTCGTCTAGCTCGCGATCTCCTCCTCGAGCGTGGTCGGGGTCATCACAAGACGTGGACATTTCCTGGCCACACTTCTTGCATTTCAATCCGCAGTCGTACTTGGATCCCCACGCTTTGAGCTCCAGATGTTCGCAAGTAAACGCGCGATCAACAGCAGCGTGGAAGTTCGGGATCTGTAGAAATTCCTCCTTCGCTCGCTTCTCTTGTTCTGCCTTCAGCGCAGCCAACTCGCGCTCGTTCGACTCCTGGACCTCCGTCACAAGCGCTTGTTCATGGCGAATCCGGAACTCTCGCTCCTTTCTTGCCTTCGTGCGCTTATTAGTGACTCGCTTCGTTTTACGCTCCCACGTCTTCTTCACCAACGCGAGTTTTCCTTGGACAAACTGTCGAGCAAAGTTCTCCTTCACCTCGTGGACAATGGGCTCGATGGCAACCGGACCGGGTTCTTGTGCGAGTACGTTCAGCTTCCGCTGCACTTGGAAGTCGATCTGCGAAGAAACAGCCTCGTTGTACGTTGTCAACCGGATGGCATCCGCGTAGAAGAGTTTCTCTCGGCGTGCCAGTTCGCGCTGCATGTGCTGGGACAGGAGTTCGTCTTCTTTGGCCTCGCGTGTGGCAGCTTCGTCCTCCTCTTGGATGTTCTTTTGCGTTTCTTGCTGCAAATGCTCAATCTTGGCGTCTTTCGCGACCAAGAGAACGCGAGCTTCTGCCTCCTCCTTACGCTTACGACGATGTGATCTGGAACACGAACTTGCTAGGAAAACCGCGTTTGCGTTGTCGAGCTGAAACCACTCCGACTTGACCTGTATGCTCGTCTCCGAGTAGCTGGAAGGGCCGCAGAGCTGTGGTTTTCGAGGTGAGAAACCTTGTTGAAAACAAAGACATGGCGATAGGTTTGACGTACCTTGTGCATAACGTGCAGCTTCGTCCGTGCCTCACGCCATTCGTATCGAACACCGACGATCATTGTCTCTTTTCGATACGATTCCGAGCTGGAGAGTTGGGACTTAAAGCTGCAGTAATCACCCAGGAATCTCTGCGCTGCTAACCTCTTCGGTTCCATCAATGCGGATTTTCGAGCTTGAAAATCCATCCTGCTCCACGTAAAAGCCATTAGCAAGACCCAGTTCGTATAGTTCGCAGAAGAAGCGGGTACAACCTCACCTCGATTCTTCTTTTCTCTTCCCTTTCAGAGAAGTGTCGATGACGATGGGAGCGCCAACCGCCAGCATAGCGCTCTCACTCACTCGCCCTTGACGGACAGCAATGCTGTAGTCGATTTGAACTGCAATCTATGAAAGAAATACGAGTTAAACCACGACCACAACCTGCACTAGCGCACCCTAGTCGGCGTACCTCCTTCTTTATCTCGCTCCGTAGCATGTCCACGTACTCTGCCCGCTTGAACCGCTGGAAATGGCCGTGAAACAGGGTGGAGTCCCACATTTTCGTCTTGCTTCTCTCCACCTGAATCAATTCCTGCAGCAGCTCCGTGGCCCTCTGACTGCTTGTCTTCTTGGATTGCATGCGCATGGTCTTCACCAGTTCCGACACAAAGTGCTTCTCTTTCTGGTGAAGCCGCATACGGGTCTCTTCTTCTCGAAAATCTTCCAGTCGCTCTTCATACCTGGCCGTATTACTTAAGACGTAGCGAAGCGTCTTGCGCTTCGGGTCGGCGATGCCTCGATGGGTGATCTCCAAGCTGAAGCAAAGCCGTATACCTGAAAACTCAAACGTTAGGTCTCCAGTCCGCAAGATCTACAAGAAACAGCGTCCTGTGGTTAGTTGAAGACTGCAAACTTTTGTCAGTACTTTCAGCACGTACTTTGCCGCCGAGATCTCGGAAGGTGTGCTGCTGCAACGAGTCCATTTCCGGGCCGATGTACAATTTCCAGTCTTCTTTCAGCGTGTCTGACTCATACAAAGCTGCTAGAGAGTCGTCCCCTTCAGCATTGTCCGTGGTTGTGCTCTGAACACTGACGCTCATTTGTATTCTGTAGAAACAGCGCTTTGGAAGATGAAAGCACCCCGTGATCGTCCCGGACGTCTCCCCTTCGTCCAACATGATGGCGTTCTGCTCAACCGAGTACGTCAACCCCGTCGAGTTCTTTGGCATTTGGTGCCTCCACCACTCGAATTGACCCTTTAACGGGAAAATGCACTGACGCAGCTTGTTGCCATCTTGCTGAGGACATGAAGAAGAACAAACAAAACGATTAGTACAGCACCAACTTTGTGGTGTTGTGCTAGTGTTTAGCGCACTTACATGATACTTCTGAATTGCGTGAACGAGATCGCTGCGAAGTGCCGTCCTTTGGAGATCCACGAAGCGGTCTCGGACTTTGACAAGCCGAGCTTTGGCACTGTCTAGGTCTTGCTCAGCCAAAGATCGAAGCTCATTCACCTTCCACGCCTCAATCGCTTGGGTCTTCGCCTTCTTGTAGTGGTCGTTCACAGGGGTGACAGCGCTCTTCAAGATCTCAAACTTACTTTCCATCGTGACTTGATGCAGTAGCTTCGTCGGGTCAATGAAAGGTTTCGTCATCTGGACGGACATGTCGTCTGCACTATCTTCCAGCACTCCTTCCGGTTGGAAGATGGCTTTGCCCACAACTACAGGGAGCTCGTGGCGTTCCTTCTCTTTTGCATCTACCAGTGCTTGGACTTCAGCTAGTTTTTCCTCAGCCTCCCGTAACATCGGCAGAAACGCCGCCTCGGATCGGTGGACGATTGTCGTTCGCTTTTGAATATTCGCGATGCGAGTATCTAACCCCCAAAGTTGCTTCATGTAGGCAGCTCTGCGAGTCACGAGCGTGTGGAATTGCTGTTTCTCACGCTCCGAGGGGTCTCGCCGGGGTGGTCCTGCAAGTTCCTCGTTCAGGCCATCGTGTTCATCCTTCACTTGCTTGATCTCCTGCAGCATGTGGTCCTTTCGCTCCAGAATCGTCCTCATGTCGAGTCCTAGGTTCGCCTTGGCCTGCTCCGCTTGCTCTAGCTTTTCGCGCAGCATCGTCACCTTCGACTGAATCTCCAGGAGCTCGAGTCGCCTCTGCTCCTTCTCGAAAATGAACGCGGGCGTACTGGAGATTCCAATCGTGTGTTCATCTTGCCGACACGTAAAACACAAGTTAGTACCAAGTAGCAGCATTTGATGAAACGTATTGCACCTACCGAGTCCAGAGCGATGTCCTCCAACTGTAGCGGAGTTCCATTCTCCAGCTTCATAAGCTGTATCGAAGATTCCGATCGACGACGTGGTCTCTTGTCGCTCGAACGCTCGCATCGCATCCACGCTCTCCTCTTCCTCGACCACGCCCATTTCCTCCTTCATGTCATGCACTTTCCTATCAAATTCTTCCTTGCGCTCCTGCTCGTACGTTTGCTGCTCGGCGAATTCCCGCGCTTCCACGAGTTGTTTCTGCCAAAATTTCATATTTCGCTGCCGTCGTTGCGCCACCAATTGTGCAGCTTGTGCCTCTTTCGCCATTCGTTGTTGTTGCTTCTCCAGCATGGCCTGGTCGATGCGTTCACGTCGACGCTGCTCAATTTCCTCCAAAAGCTGGGCTTGGTGCACCCTGGCCGCCTCGGCTTTCAGCTCCTGGAAACGATCCAAAAGAGGCGCCTGCCGCTTGTTCCGCTTCTTGAGTCCGAACTGGAGCGCTTCCTCCATCTGCTTCGCATCCTGAAGCTCCGCCGCTAGACGCTCGTGAATTCGCAAGTACTTGTGCGCTTCGACATCCATCTCGAGTACATGAGCGACGTGTTGGCGCAGCAGCCGGCGATCTCGAAGTGGAGGCAGCTCCGCGTACTTCCACGCAGTCGCTAACGCCTTCTTGCCCTCGACTGTCGCCGTCTCCTTGAACTGTCGAGCTGCGTCTTTCGCTTGGTCGACGAGCGGTCCGAGCGTCTGGTAGCCCTTCATGAGCTCCTGCTTGTCCGCCAGGTCGTCCTCTTCGTCTTCCCCCTCCTCCTCTTTCCCTTCATCCTCCTCGTCCCAGAGCTCTACACATACCGCAAACACAAGGTTAGATTAACCACACACAATGCTTTGTGGAATCCATTGCACGCACTGATCATCTTGGCCATGGTGAAGTCCTGAGCCGCGCGACCTCGAGAGACCCACTCGGCCAGAGCTTCTTCTCGTAGTTCTTCCTCCTCTTCCTCCATGGTCGCCACGTTGCGTATGTACAGTCAACGACGAGAGAAGAAGACGCAGACTCTCAGTGCTGCATCGCGACGTCCAAGAGCCCGACGATGTGGGTTTCTAACTATATAGGAGAACGACCCCATGCACCAGCGACCGGTCGCTGGTACGCCATACAGTACTAACAAAACACTATCGACCACTAGAGACCGCGAACTCGGAGTCCAACGCAATCATCCAAGCACTACACACATTTGCCACGAAATATGTGGACTGGATATCCAGCAACAAGGTTTTACATGTTGAAGTGGATACGTAGCGGATACTGTAGCCATGTACCAGATGAATGGTACCGTGTGACGTCACAAAGTTCAGAAAAGTGGAATAAGACGGAATCTACCATACCGTTTAACACTGGAGGGCTGATGGCTCATTCGGTCGCCACTTACAGCGCAGTGGACGCCGCGGACCGCTGGCCACGTCCCAGTATGGGCCGAGGAGACGACGGTGGCCCCCCGAAGCGGCAGTTGTGGCTGCGTCTGGGCGCCTTCGCCGTGCTGTTGACTACGGCAGTGTCGCTCCTGTCCGTGCTGCCGGTTCGGGACTATCTGGTGGCTACGACGACCTGGGTGGAAGGCCACCTGCTCCTGGGCACGCTGGGCTTCATCCTGGTCTTCTGGGTCGCCGTCCCGCTCTGTCTGCCGGCCACCGCGCTCGAAATGGTGGCCGGGTCGCTGTTCGGCGTCCCCCACGCAGTGCTGGTGATCACCGTGGGCAAGACGGGGGGCTCCACGCTGGCGTTCTTGCTGGGACGCGCCATGGGCAAGGAGGTGATCGGCGGCTACCTGCGCACCAAGTTCCCGACCTTCCGCGCGTTCTCCGAGGTGCTCAACAGTCCGAGCTGGAAGCCCGTGCTGCTGTATCAGCTGTCCAGTATCCCGAACATTGTCAAGATCTACAGCCTGGCGATCACGCACGTGTCGGTGGCTCGGTTTGCCGCGTCGTCGGCGGTGGGGAACGTCCCGCACGCCGTGCTATGGGCGTACATTGGCGCTCAGGCGACTGATATCGCAGCCATTCTCACGGGGGAGACCAAGATGACCACGAGCCGGATGGTCATGGTCGTCACGGGGGTCTCGCTCACTGCACTGGCCATCACGTTCCTCGTGGTATACACCAAGCGGCAGTTGCAGGAGCTGCAGAAGCGCGAATGCCGTAGCAGCAGCGAAGAGGGGCTGCTGCTCTCAATCGAGATAGACGCCACGACTCCGGCCAGCACCAAGACCGCCAAGAGCACGACGCAGAGCGTGCGTCCATCGACACCCACGCACCAGCTCTGGGCTTGAGAAGCTGATTAACGCGGCTCCACTGGAGCGGCGCCTTATTAATGTACTGTTTCAACATGGGTCAAGCTGTCCAGCTCACGTAGCGTACAAGTTACTGTAGAATCTACGCTCATAGTCTATGGAGACCATTCGTTGTGTCGCGTGTATTACAGCCCGTTGCATCGCCCGTAAATTACAGGCGATGCTTACGTCCATTTTGCAAATCATAGCGCTCCGCGATCGTCGTAATCTTCGCCATCTTCCCGTGTCTTTCCAGTGGCGTTAGCACCGACACGACGATCGGCACCTCTAAATGTGCCCTTACTTATGTAGTTTTGTGGCTGGACCTACCTAGGTAAATGACAAGATAATAATGGAGCTTAAGCTTATCATAAGCCTTATGGGGCCACCTAGTATATAGCTAGCAGCGCTACGCCTTGCTCGAGCTAACTGCACTGCGGCAGCTTCAACCTGCGCGCAGCTGAGTCGCTCCCGGCCGAACCCATGTCGGATGCCCCTACGATCGGCGACGATGGATTTGCGGATTGCAGGTGACCGATATAGATTGGTTGGTAATTTATCGCAAAATAAATAAGATAAAAAAACGTTTTAAATCGGTCAGTTACGGAGATATCCATTTTTTAACAGGCAACCAGAGTGGACCACACACCTATTTGAATCAGATTTCTATGCTTCTTTGACAAACGATGGCATTGGTGGAGTGGTCTAGTGGTCTAGCGGTGTACCGGCCACAAGGCGCAGCCGGGTTCGAGTCCCGCAGCGATGACACAGAGGTTCCCCGTATGGGGGGCCGAACCACCAAGTAAGTCCTTTTACATCACGGCTTAAACCTCTCCAGTTTTGTTTCCCATCCTCGGATATCACTGCTGAAGGGGAGAATGATCATGTACATGTATTGAGTTACCGTGTTCAGACCTGCACGCATGCATCAAGTCTTCTCTTCCTGTCGGCTACTCCTCGTGCAACGGGCACATAATGTGCTCAGGCATCTCAGTGAGATCGCATAGCGCCAAGGCTGCTGACAGCGTTTCCTGTTCCAAAAGCTCTCCATCTGTCATATCTGCGAGCACGTCGTCGAAGTACTCGTCATCTCCCTCGTCATCCTCAGTTTGATGATCGATTGTGGTATTACTGAGGACAACAGTGTCTGCCTCTCCACTTTGTCCATTTGGAGAAGAGCTCGGTGCAATCTCAGGAGGTTGAGACGCCGCACTTCCCATTGCGTTCTGGAGCGGATTGTTCCTGATGAACACCTCGTACGGATGGCGTTCGTATTTCAGTGCCATTTCAGCAACGGCTCCGTTGTGAGAAACGGCGACTTGCTGCTCGACCTTACCTCGTGACGTATGGTTGCGTGGTGCGGTGTGAATCCTTTTGGCGACCTTGTGATTGCGCTCAACACCTGCACTAGACGACGGAACCGAATACACCTTTATCAGCAGCTGCGAAAGCACTGGAAAGTGACGTTGCCCTTGACTCCAAATCATATGCGGTCTAAACCATGCTGGATCGCCCCAGTGCTCGGCAGATTCTCCATTGCTAGCGCTAAATTTATAGAACTCCTTGATCGCATGGTTCAACCTCACAGCGTTATCGTCGTCAAGACGACACAATAGAGCAATACCATCGCGACACTGTTGGAACACATCCCTGGATCCTAGGTCAGGCGCTGTAGGATCGCTATTACTTTCAGTGATTGCCACCCGAAATGATCGATAGAACGGATCGCAGTAAAACGCCAACGCATGCACCGGCGACGAAATACGTTTCCACCGGTAGAGTAACTTGCCACGGAGCGCTTTCGCATCGGCTTCCGTCATCACGCGACCCATGTGTAGGTAAACGTACACAAAGCACGCGTAAACCGTAGACAATGTTGCCGTGTTGATCTCCAGGATCCCGATGCACTTGCAAATTGGGTCAAAAAGGGTGACGCTATCTGCAACACTGCGCCAAAATCCACCATCCATCACAGTGGGGACAAACGACGCTGGAAGCTCGTACGACACGTCGATCTGACGCTCATCCTTTTCGTTTAGCACCGCTGCAACCACAGCAGTGATTGCTCGTTTCACTTTGGCGAGTCGCACAAACATGTAGTTAATGTTTGTGCGATTCAGTCGGGAAACGACGGACACAATCTTGCGTGTAACCTCAACAGCGCTCTCTTTCTTCTGGTCGCTTTTCAAGAACTCACCAAACCAAGGTCTGGGATCGTGAACGATAACGTTCGACATGCTGCGTGACAGTACGTTGGTTACTCCATCCACACCGATCGTTAGAGCTTGAGCCACCCGCATCACCATCTTGAGTTCCATCATGACTCTCTGGTAAGTGTCCGAAAGAAGCGTGGTGGACAGCTCACTGGATCGTGGTTGGCGAATACACTGGGTTCAGCACATTGAAAAACTCCCTGAACGACGGATAATCAAACAGCGAAAATTCAGTTCCAGTTTTGTGCACGGCGATCGCAAACTTGTGATCCAATACTGCACACTCTTCTCGCGAAAAGCTGGGGAACGCTTTCGCCTGTATACTTGCAGCAATCGATGGAGTCAGACCTGGCCCTCCACTTGCGTCTTCGAGCGACTCTGCCAAACGGCCGATGGATGTGGCGACCTCAGGACAGGACTGGAGGTACTGCTCATGTTCTTGGGCGTCGCGGATGTCGTATAGCCGCAATGCGTACAAGCTGCGCGAGCCGACTTGTACGGACCTTTAGGGTATTTGGTGAAGTAGGCCCAACGGGCACTGGGCTTGCGGCCCATATTTGAAATTCTGTTGATTGTCGGTTCAATATGGGCTCGAGAGGAAGCACGTCGTTTGTTGGATGCTAGCACGTGCTAACCTTATACTACAGATGCTCAATAACTAGTGGCATTGACTAGACGGTTTAGATCATTTCGAACCGAACGAACCGCTCATGATGGGTGCCAAAGTTGACGTCTGACCCAAAAAGTCGTTTAGAACCAAAAAGACCAAAATAACTAACTTGTTGGTTATAAAAACCAAAATTTCATAAAATACCATTCTATAGTGACCGACCTCCTGCTCGACTAACACGCTGGATACTGCAGTGCAATCTGCACTGCCCTGCTTGTCGGCTGTGCCCAGGTAATCAATGGCTGCGCTTGGACGACGCTTTCGGCTGTTGTTGTTGCCCTTGTCGGCGGCATGCTGTGTGCAATGCTACACGAGCGGCGTAAGCATTTTTATTGAATGAATGTAATACTGAAACGTGTATATATTGTGATATCAAATGTCAAACCGTGCGTATATTACGATTTATACGATACTTAAGTAAGTACTTACTAATATCGGAAATATGTGTTTCTAAGACGTGCCGAAAGCACCTTTGTGTGTCTTGAATACCCTGGAGTGTCCAGGAGCAGAGCGCTCAGCGCTATCGCATCGCTCTATCTAATAGCGGTGGCATCATTTGAGCGACTCCGTCGTTTTGCTGCCGCAGCATTAAGGATCCTGCATTGCCCCATTGTGAGCCTGTTGACTGGACAGAGCTGCGTCGACTACCTCGGCGTTGGCATTTTATTTATGCTTCCATTTCGGTGGAGGTCGCGCAACGGTGAGATCCGTCGGAAGACGATGCCCCGAAATGCGTTGCACTTCCCCCCTTTCTTATTATAGTCGGCTGGGTCAGCATCACCTTGCTCGCCTCGATGATGCTTGCTCGCCTGGATCTTGCGCGCGCTGTTGGACACGCCTATAATTGCACCAAGCTCGGCGCTGCTGACATCGTAGCCTGTTTGTAGGCGCACCATGGCCGATCCCTGGATTTCCGCACACGAATGACAAGAACGCTCCCCAAAAAGGTGATTGACTAAAAGACGTGCAGAAATCATTGTGGTCGGGGCTCGTTTTGGCAGGAGGTACCTTTTTCCGTCTGAACAAAGGCGTAATCTCCTTTCAAGTAAAAACCTAATACAAGTACTTTACAACTGCTATCATTGATTTTATAAGTACGGCAGGTAATCGTACTTAATATATAATACTGAAGCATTTGTTGGCTCTACTGGGGACATGCGCATTTGATTAGACTGCTATGATATCGTTATAGTCGGCAAAGTAGCCATCGCTCGATGATGCTGTACGGGGTCTTCTTTCTTTCGCTTCCCTCTGCAGCTTTGTGCAGAGACCCCACTAACAATAGCATGTCACACCCTCAACTGTTGAGGTCCACTAACCCCACTTCGGAACCGGTGACCAAGCCATCAGTACCAGTCCAGCTTTAGTTCGCGCTCGCGCTCGCGCATTGGGGTGCCCCCCGTCTTATCCTGCCTGCCCCTGGTCGCATCGAGCCTTATTCCCAACACGAATCGACCAGCCGCAGCTGTATTCCAATCACACACAACCATGGCAGCGGGCTGGTGTTCATCGCAGATGTCGGACGCACGGAAGCGGTGGCTCAAGGCGGCGGCGTGGACGACGCTCTTCTGCGTGGCGACGTACGCGATCCTGACCCTGGTGCCCGTGAAGCTCTACATCGCCAGCAGCATGGCCTGGATCCAGGCCAACCCCACCATGGGGGCCATGCTGCTGCCGCTCATTCTGGCCATGGGCATCCCGCTCTGCATCCCGTCGCCGGGCTTCGAGATCCTCGCGGGCTCCATGTTCGGCGTCGCCACGGGCACTCTGCTCTGCGTGGTGGGCAAGACGATCGGGCAATTGATCGCGTTCCTGGCGGCCAAGCACCTCGGCAAGGACCGCATCAATGGCTACATGCAGACCAACTTCCCTGCGTTCGCCGCGCTGGCCACTGTGCTGCAGAGCTCCAGCTGGAAACCGCTGCTGCTGATTCAGGTGGCCAACGTGCCGCACCTCGTCAAGTGCTACGGATTGGCGATCGCGGATATCTCGACCTACAGGTTTGCCATGTCGTCGGCGGTGGGCGGGCTCCCGTACGCGGTCCTGTGGGCGTACATCGGGTACCACAGCAAGAACCTGGTGGCCGGCAGCGGCGACGAGAGCGCCGTGGAGCTGAGCGAGACCTCGCTCCGGCAACGGATGGTGATCGGCGTGGGGGGTACCGTGTTCACGGTGCTGGGTATGTGGTGGCTCGTGGTGTACACGAAGAAGCAGCTGCACAGCGAGCTCCAGCGCGTCAAGCACCTGCACCGCTCCAGCGAGGACAGCGACGACACGTGCATCACCATCTCGTCCTCGGAGGACGACGACGAGGTCGTGCAGATCGGGCTCCTGCGGCCCGAAACGTTCACCACCGCGCTCACCGTCGCACAATCCCGGTGCTACGACGACATCTGACCTCAGGCAGGCATGTACACTAGCTAGAGAAACAGACACATAAATGTATGTACGATATCAATCCAACGGATCTTCCAGCGATATACACTGTACTGTGCCTTGCAACGGCGCTTTTGCCGGCTACATCAGTCATTTATTTTTACGTACAATATATGTAGCACCTATCCGCGTAAAAGTACGAATTTGTGTCGCGTTAGCCGCCTTTGTGTCCCACTACACAACTGTACGTTCCCTCGTGTGGTGCATGTCCCTCGCTACGTCCGAAAGTCAACTCTAGTCAGACTTGACCTTGAGGTTTTGCGCCGTAACTGCACAGAAGCAAAGAAGGCGACCAGCAAGGCACTAGTGCACTGCGCGACGCTTGAATCGGCCAAGCTCCATGGACTTCGACGCCACGATCGAGCGTCTCAACGCGCTCAAGCTGCAGGAGCGCGGCGCTGGCCACGCGTCCCAAGCGCTCTCGAACCAGCACGCCGAGCACACGGCGCAACTGCAGCGACTGCAGGAGGAGAGCGAGCGCCGCGTGCTGGACCAGGAGCGGCAGATGCAGCGCTGGCAGCTAGAGATGCGCGAAATGCAAGCGCGGCTCGAGGCCGCCGAGCACCAGAACCGCCTGCTCAAGGCGGCGCTGGGCGAGGTGGACACGTACCGCCACCAGGGCGAGACGCAGCAGCTCGTGATCGAGGAGCTCCAGACGCAGGTCAAGCAGCTGCGCATCACCAACTACCGGCTGCAGTACGTGGTGCAGCAGCACGAGCCGAGAGGAGGCCACGGGTCCTTCCTGCCGCCGCCGCCGCCAGACATCTTCTGAGACGGAACGGAGAGGATGAGAGTGCTGCACTACGCCTGCTGATGTGACGCCGCTTCAAGTTGACGAGCGCTTGCACCATGTACTATGTAGAATCGACCCTAGAGGAAGGAGGATGCCGCAGCACACTGCAGCTCCATTAGCGCGGTGCAGAGGTGGAGCTGCGCTCTTCTTGGCTTGTGTGTGTTCTAATATTAATCAAGAAGGCTGCACGCGGCAATTTCAGTCGCTCGGTTTGGTGTTGGACGGGAGTCGGGTTGAGCTCGCTCCAGGCGGTCGAGGACGCTGGAGAGCGAAGAAGCGTGCAATTGTAAGAGGTCGGCTGTCTGTGAGATGATCAAGAAGGGCAAGAAATAGTCTCCACGTACGCCTTTTGTGCCGTCGCTTGCGTGGAAAACATGGCCGCCGCCACGTAAAATTCCTCCACAAACTTCTCCATCTGCATCACAGTGATACGCAAACCACCAGCGACTGTCAGTTTCTCGGTCTCTACCTTTGCACCGGCCACAGCTTCACGCAGCCGTTTGCGAAACGAAAACGACCTCGCTCTCCAAGATCGCAACCTGGAAAGAAGAAGCACAAACATATTGTGGCATAAACAACATTACTCCCCAACGAGCTGCAGCAGCCTGGATATTCACTACTTTCCTGTCGCACCTCGTTTTCCAGCGCGTTGAGCTTGTCCACCTCGGCCTCGGAGCAGTACTCGTTCATGTCGACTCTGGCTCACCAACCAAAGCGTAGATCGTCGGGAATAGTCCAACCTGGACAGTAATTGGTAGCTTTGCAGCTTGCTTACTTTATCTTCATGACGTCTTGCTGCTGGTGCGGCGCCGAGTGCTTGGACGCTCCAGGTTTGCGCTCATTCGGCAGCCATCGCCGCTGACCCTCGCGTTCCTCCGGACGAAGCAGCACTTTAGGCCTGGGATTGTTCACCGAGGACAATACTAACGAATTAATGTACGTAGCTAGGATTCAGTCAGAGAATGACGTCTCATTGCTCGATTACACGTAGCTCTGCACAGCCGAGGGCTTCGTCACGGGCACCTCGCGCGGTCGCCGCCGCATGCTGAGACCGAGGATTTGATTTGATGTAAACTCGTTCATAATGTCCCGGCCAAACTGTCGTATTGTACTTACACCTGACCACAGTATGGACTAACTGGTGTGACTCATACTCACTCGGACAACGTACTCTGTTAACCTGTGGCCCATCTTCGAGCAGCTCAATTACGCCACGCATTATGATGCTCAGTGTGCTCCGCCGTCCGTCCGTGCGGCTCTCGCTGCTGGCCCGCAGCTCCCGCAGCGAGTGGGGTCAAGTTCTGCGCTTCTTCAGCTCTACGTACGTGCTTGTGTCTCTCCAAACGCCTCCGTATTAGCGGCGTGATGGTCACTTACCTCTGTGTATCAATAGTGCGCCGACGGAGCAGAAGCCCAAGAAGGAGAAGGACGAGGAGGAGGAGGAGTTGACCAATACCAAGCTATGGGACAAGGTGCTGGCCGACCACCCGGAGCACGCAGAACCGCAGGGCGGCGACCTGCTCTACGAATACCCGCGCAAGGTGCAGCAAAGTCGATGAAGTGAAGAGGCAGCAGAGGGACAGACGCTGATGGTGTTATTGCTGTGACTGGTGTTGCACAGGGCTACTTCGGGTACATGTCGGCGGGTTCCCTGGCCCACGTACGTGGTGGATTAATTGTCGAGAGATGGTTGGGAGTGGCGTGTTGTGCTGACTGTGTCTTGCTTGTAGATTGCGTTCTGGTCGTGGCTGAAGGGCTATGAGCAAAGTCTCGTGGAGAGTAAGTGCTGGGTCTTGTAGCGTGTAGGGTGGAGATCGGGCCTGACGGTGATGATTTCGCTGCAGTGCACCCGGTGCTGGGCGAGCCGACGTTTTTCTCGTTCGTCTCGGACGATTTTGGCTCGTCGGTTGGTTTCGGCATGAGCATTCTGCTTGCTGGTCTCATTGGCTTCCACGCGAGGGTACGTGGAGCTTTCCGCGTTGGCATGCGCCGCGTTTTGAAGCTAATGCGGTGATAATTGTTGGTTCGATTCAGCGAACGGTAGCTCGCATCTCGGTTGTCGCCGGCGGTGACAAGCTGCGGTTCACGACCCACAAGTTCTTCGGAGTAAGACTTCTCTGCTGTGGTCGCCTTCTTGTGAGAGCTATTGGTGCTCACTGGTGCCACCACTTCTTATTTTGTGATTTAGGATTTGGGACAGCCGATTGATGTGCCTATCTCGTACGTGTCGGCGCACCCCAACACGAAGAACAACATCATTCTGAAACTGGCCAACACGCGCGCTTTCTACCTGGTGGACACCAAGGGCAAGTTCTACAACCGCGAGAAGCTGGAGCGCATGATCACCTTCCGCACCAACTTTGTAAGTTTCCATTCTATGCTTCTTGGTAACGAGAATGCAAGTTTAACCACAGTTTTGCTGGGTGATGGTTTGCAGAAGGAGCACGAGAAGATGATGGAGGAGAAAACCACGGTCCAAGTGCGTACGGATTTGCCGCGTGTGGATCTAAAAGCTGGCGCTGCGCGGGCCGAGGCGAACCACAAACTCCCCGTACGACCGCGCTCCAAGGCTCGTCACGGCAACCTGCTCAAGAAAAACTCGAAGAGGGGCGGCAAGAAGAAATAGAGTAGAGGCCGTTGTGTTCTCATGTGGGCAATGTCAGTTGCATGGCATCTTGTGCGTGCTTCGAGTCACTGTACTGCATCGCGACACGTTTTGGAGAGTTGCACAAGCAATGTTCAAAAACAACCCTAAACGTGTCTTGACTCAGGGGTTAAGTTAAATCTGATCCCATCGAGGCCTCCACCGCTGCAGCAATAAGCAGCGCGTCATAAAGCTCGCGGGCGTTGTCGACCAGCCGAGCGGGCTCGATCCGGTCTGAGATGTCCCGTAAGCTGAGCAGCACATTGGTAGCATCCTCGGCGGCCAAAATCTCCTCGCGGAATTCACGGACAACGGCAACGCAGAGTAGGTTGATGAACGAGAAGTCGCTCGGCGTGAGGCTGAAGATGGCATCCCAAATGTGCCAAACCTGCGGGGTCTCGAACTCACGTGCCATCAGCACACGTACCCAGCGAAGCAGGAAAATCTGCGGCTCCACTCCCAGCTTGGCAAGATGCCTCGCTGTCGGAGGATCGCAACGGCTCAAAATGTGGTGGTGGATGCGGTTCATCTGGTCATCGAGAGGCGAAGCTGGCAATTGGTCTGCCGAGCTAAGAGGCTTCTCGACCTGCGGCTTCGAGTTCCTGCGAGAAAGTGGAACGTGAGGGCAATAGGTGCCTGCCATGCGCAGCATCATCTCTTCCAGCAGAAGGTAGGCGTCGTGCTCAATGAACTCGGAAGCAGTAAGCTCGCGCACGATTTCATCTGCAGCATCGCGACAGCACTCGTAATACTTCCCTGATCCACCAGCAAACGGGGCTAGCCGGAGGAAGGTGTCGCGATCGAGGTACGAGTCGTCGTTCTGGATGTTGATGAAGCTTTCGACGTAGACATAAGATGGGTCTTCTTCTTCAGTGCTGGTGTCTTCAGCCTGTTCCTTCGCAGGAGAAGAAGCTGGGAAGAAATAGGAACCCGCGAGATGTCCGTCAGGCTCCACATCGTATTCTCCAGCAAGCACCTCCTCGACATCGTCCTCCTCCAGCGGCCACTGCTCAATATGCAGTAAGTACACGAGCGTGGCCAGCAGTTCCCCCATCCCTTGGTTGTATGAGATTTCCGAGTGTGTGGCGGAATACACGTACAGCACGCGGATCATCAAACACTGCACAACAGGGTCACGGAAATACGGCATGTCTCCGCGAGTGCGACGGACATCCTTGTAAATACTGTACAAAAGGTTGTCCGTGGAGGTCTCGCACCTGGTCAAAAACTCCTCCGGTCTCTGCTTTCCGACGAGCAGGTCCAGGAACAAGCGATGCTTGCAGCGCTCCTTTTCATAGCGTTGCCTCTTTTCACGGGCAATACCGACCCACTGGCTAAATGGCACGTCCGCGGGAATACAGTCCAGCCACACTTTCCACGTGAGGCTGCGCATACAGGACCACGAGAGCGCTCCCTTGGCAGCCTGGAGGCACATGTCCTCCCTTGTGGACCGGACAAAGACCTCGAGGAACTCGTCCACCCGGGCCTTTGCGCCACGTGACTGCAGTTCACATAACGTGACCGCCGAGACGCCGCTGTCAAGGCGTCGGCGTTGCGTCGGCCTCTCCTGCAATCCCTCGTTACTCACGCGCTCAATGGCGCTGCAGATGGCGTCGCTCCAGTCACTGGCGTCGCGCACGTGGTCGGCACACAGGAACCACGTCTTGTCCTTGGTCACCACCATCAGCACCTCCTCCAGACTGTCCAAGTGCGCGCTCTGGAGCCGAATGCAGCCCGCGGGGGTGGCCGCGTCCTTGTGCGGGTAGTAGTAGAGCCCCAGGTCCGCGGCGTTGGCTCCGGCGAGCACCACCTCGAAGGGTTTCCACTCCGGAGGCTGCCCCACCTCCAGCAGCAACGGGCCGGCCTTGATCTTGGGCTGTAGCAGCATCAGTTAGCAGCGTTAGAGTGAGTACAGTTAAGTTAGATATGACAATGGAGAGCGACGCGGCCTTACCAGGAAGCGGTTGGCGACGGGCGCGGGCACGGCGAAGGTCTGCAGCAGACGCTCCCACACGTTGGCGGCGGACGCGGGCGCGCTGGCGGGGCGGGGCGAAGATGGCGGGAAATGCAGGACCTCCATGGCGAGCGGGTCAATTGCGGATAGAGGAGACCTCGACTGACTGGTCGGGAAATCGAAGGAAAAATAACTACTTCGTACTTAGTGTGATGTTGAAGATTCGTCCTCGCGCCTTTTCAGGATCGGAAAATTACCGTTCTAGACATGGCTACATTAGTGAAGCGAGTAAACTGTTAGCTGCATAATAGTCCTTCAAACTGGACAACACGTTTGTTGTCACCAGTTGAGCTTAGAGTGATGTCTCGAGCTTACAATAGCATTGGCGAACTCCAATACTGAGTTTTACATTCGAGACTCGAGCGCAGCCGAGAAAGACTACGGTAGTTTACACCAATTCGTAGCTTTGACCAAGAAGGCGCTCATTTGATCTTGCTATTTCCCCTGTATGTTACTTTTTCTCGACAAAACAACGCTCTCTGTCTAGCTTGGCGGTTATACTGCAGCGGGCAATAGCACTTCGAGAGTGGAGCGACCGATCCAAAGCAGTGCCGGATCCTCGTGAACTAACACAAACTTGTCGGATTTGTCCTCGAAGCCAAGAGCGAGCAGAAATTCCAGGCACTCTGGAAACCTTGCCACCTGCCCCTCGAACAGCCGATTTGCCTTTCGGATGGAGCGGAACTTCGCATTTGCCGAGTGTGTGATGATGTTGGACACGATCTTGTGGAGCAGGGAGGCCGCCTTTGCAATGGCTTCTGCGCTGTAGTGGACCTGCAGGTGGCGCACTGCGTCGTGGATGCGCCTCTCGCGGCCACCTGCACAATTCAACTGTTAGTAGGCAGACTAAACCCATTCAACTCACGATATCCTTGAACGTACTCATCGCCAGTGTTGCAACTTCTTCGTCGGCAGTTTGGGACAATGGGGCGCCTTCAGTATTTGCCGATTTGCGTTCCTCCATCTCAGCATCTTCAGTGATCACGGTGGTAGCTGGTTGCTTCTCGGGTTCAGCTAGCTCTGTTGGGGGTAAATGTACTTCTGGCATTGTGGTAGGTACGGGTTGTTCTTGGGCAATCGGTGCTGGTGGTGCGATGTTTAAGAGCCGGGTGGTTCCTGCAGATCCACCACCCAGTCGGTGTCCACTTGAAGCGTTTCTACCTGAATCGTCTTCGTCATGTAGAATCGCTCCAGAGCCACCGACTGCGGCACCACCGGAATTCGTCCAGTCTAGCTCATTGCACTCCTTCTCAACTTGCCGCATTAGCTGGTAGAACTTGTTATCGTGCTCCGAGTGAACCTATAGGAAAACAAGTTGGAAGAAATCAACCGTGAGCGATACATATAACCTCCAGGAGACGATTTCAGTAAGTCTTACATTGTGCGAAAATTCGTGGAATAGCACCTTCTTGATACTGGAACAGAAAGAAAATTCGTTGTCAGTACATCCAGCACGCTTCCATCAACCACCGTATAGACACCAACCTCAAGAACTTGCGGAATCCAAGTAAATCATCGGTACGCAGCCGGAGGAAAATCTTCTGGCCCTTGTTCTGGTTCAACCCCAGCACGCACACGGGGTCCACGCCCACTTTTCCATCAGGCGGCATCTCCGCCAAAACCCCAACGCTCCACCTACATGCAAACCCAGAGCACATGAGCAATTGCACCTACTCAATGTAAATGATAGTAGACGTACTTGTGCTTCGCCATCACCGCCAGAATGCCTCGGTCATTGGCCAGCTTGTCCAGAATCTCGTGCGCCTTGTCCTTGTCTGCGAAGTTCTTCAACGGCTCAATGGCATGGAACCGGTAGCTCGTGGCCACTGCATCTCGCGCCTGCAGGCTTTGGTTCCGCTTGGCAATGTCCACCACGCGTCGACTCTCCCTGCAGCAGCCAACTGCACTGTCAGCCTCTGCCTCCCCACTTCGCACCAATTGCCACACACGCACCGCATCTCCATCTCCCTCTGCACGGCGCTCTGCGTGGCCTTCATGTCCTCGATCTGCGCCGTCGAAGCGCCTGCCATCAAGAGCAGCGCCGCCGCACCGTCGCTGCAGTCGCACGCGTCACTCAGGAGCCTGGCGACGTCGCTGCAGTCGACGCGTCGTCGCAGCTGGAACAAGCGCTGCGCATCCGGCTGCACGCCCGTCGCGCGCTCGACTTGCGTCTGCAGCTCGGCGACTGAGGGTGGGGACTCGTCGGGGAAGCGCAGCGCGTGCGTCTGCCCCTTGTACTGCACGCTCAGCGTTGGCATCGTCGAGATGTGCGCACAACGTGGTCAATCCGGCAATGAGCTCGTCGGTCAGGTTGACGCATCACGTCTTCGAGACAATTCTTGCAGTGTCTATATCAATACAAAAAGTATGTGTGCTACGTACACTGTCCAGACTGTACTGTTCGACGTGGCATGTATCGAGTTAATGACGTAATCTTGTTTCAAACCGATTCCTTCGTCTGATTGGCTGGTTATCGTATGTGGCTCGTCTATATTCAGCTTCAATGGCGAGATGGCTACATCTTGCCTATTGCTGGACGTGTCCCCTCGTGGGCACCTTCCGCCTTCCTTCGCTCCTGTTGCCATCATGGCGGCGCCTGCCAGCACGCGACGCAGCGGCCCCGGCGCTCGGGGCGTGGGCGAGTCGCTCATCCTCAAGCGACGGCAGCGAGAAGACCATCTGGCCAGCTACGAGACTTCGGTCAAGGGCTGTGCGAGGCTCAACTCCCGAGCCGACTGGGAGGACTCGCTATACGACAAAGGAGAGAGCAAACAGGTGCAACGAGCGGTGGTGCAGCTCAAGAATCAGCATGAGTCGCAGCTTCATTCGAGGAGACTTCGGTACGGGCGACTGCGCTGTCGAAAGGAGCTCTAACGGCTGAGATAGAGGCATTTGAAGGTCTCCTTCCTCACTGCGGATGTGAATGCGTTAGACTCGCTGAGCTGTACAACCGAGAGATGGAGGCGTGGAGAGACGAATGTCTGGCCAACGTCGAGACCCCAGAGGACCGCAAGCAGAAGTACGTCGAGTTAGATGCTGGCTCGTGAAGGGCGAAGGGCGTAACGATCTGTGCTTCTTGTTTGGCAGAATGATCCAACGTGCTTTAGAGCTGAAGGAGCGACGTGAGAGGGAGCGGCAGGCTATTGTGGAGGAGAAGCGGATGCAACAGTACCGGTGGGTAATTGGAATGCTTGGCTATTTGTTGCTGCAGAGAGAAAAAAAAAGCTCATTGAAGGGGTTGATGTCGGTGACAGTGAATCCTGCGACGACTGCCGCGTGGAGGACTCGAACAAGGTTCAACGGATCGTGCTGAACGATCGAGACAAGCAGCTCGAAGAGAGGCGGTTGATCGCTGAACAGGAGGTGAGTGGCGCGCAGAATTCATCACGGGTGGCCTCCAGCTAACCGATTTCCCATGTTTCAGCGTGAACTCGAAATCAAAATGGCACTGCTCTGGGAGGAGGATCGGCTGAAGAAGGAGGCGCGTGACCGCAGAGACGTGGAAATGGTCATCAAGCGCAATGAGGAGATGAAGAATATCTTAGATCTACAGGTCGACCTGGTGCAAAAGCGGAAGGCGGAGACGGAAGAGCGGAAACGGAGAGAGGGCTATGAGCAGCTTAGCGAGTGGGAACGTTTGAAACAAGTGGAGGAAGACCTAGAGCAGCGGAATCGTGAGAAGGAGATGATGGTAAGTTCATTTCCAGAGTAAGGACATCATCAGTGCGCTCTGCTAACTGCTTACACACACGCTGTTGTCTCTTTAGCGAGCTTTGGACGTCAAGAAGTTCAACCAAGAGCGCGTTGAAGCAACTCGTTTGGCTTCTGCGCGGGAACGACTGTACGACCAGAGGCTACTGGAGCAGGCTTTATCTCAAGAAGCGGAGACGCAACGCCGCGAACGAGAGCTACAGGACAAGTTTCGCCAGGATCAACTCGAGCATCAGCGGATGCTCAAGCGCCAAATGGAGACAGAAGCGGAAGATTTGTCGTACCTGGACAAAATCCGCAAAGACATGGAAGATCAAGTGTGGGCTAAGCGTGACGCTCAGCATAACGCCGAAGAAGCTGCTCGGCAGGAACTGCTGCGCCAGGTACTTATCTCCCGTACGAACCAGATCGAGACCAAGCGCGCCCACAAAATCCAGGCCAAAGACGAGGACACAGACTATATGAACCAGTTGAAGCGCGATGCAGAGGAAGCACTACAGAAAGAGCTTCGTGAACAGGAAGAGCGTCGTAAAGAGCTCAAGCGCACGCAGTCGGACTTGTTGCGTCAACAGGAAGAGAGGCGACTCGCAGAAGAGCAGAAACAGCAAGCAGAGTTCCTCGAGCTCAAGCGCATGCAACATGCCGAGAAGCAGCACAAAGAGCGCGTCAAGGAGTTCTCCAGTCACATGCCGCCCACGAGTTATCGCCGAAAGAAAGCTCAATGGTACTTCGATGCGTAACTCGGTGGACACACGTCGTATCAGATGCACCCTCCACTTGTTCAGCAAATACATTTTCGAATTCATGATCCGCTGATCACAACGCTAGCTGTAGCATGACGCGCTCCATCTCACAACGACAATTTAGGTGGACAAATCGGCGACCGCCCCCTCAGGTTGCTCTTCGCTGTTGAGCCAGTCCAGCGAGCTCGTTGCGTTCTTGTCAGCCTCTCCGTCTAGTCTGATGAGCTTGTTGCACTCCTTCGACAGCTCGGCAAAGCCCAGTCGTCCGCGTCGCTCAATGAACTTGGCGACCTTGTCCATCTCCTCCTCGGTGATGTAGATGAACTTGCCGCGGTCGTCCACGATACCCGTGAGGCGGTTGGACGCATGTAAGGACTCCACGCGATCGATCGCCTCCTGCGTCGCCAAGTTAAACTCCGAGGCGAGGTCCTCAAGCAGCACCACCTTGTGCGCCTTGACGTAGTCCACAAATTGCTGCAGCAGCGTCTGGCTCTCCTCGCTGTCCTCTGCCAGCTTGGAGCCCTGCTCCTCGATCGAGAACATGTCCTTCCACTGGTCGAACTCCTCCTTCTCTTTCCGTTCCTTCTCGTCCTTCAACTTGCGCTCCTGCTCCTCCAGCGCCTGCTCGATCTTGGCTTCCTCCTCACGTTTCTTCTGGTACGCAGCCTCCTTCTCCTCTGCGATGCGCTCACGCTCCTCGCGCTGCTGCTGGTCGAACTACAGCACGAAAAAAAAAAACGACACAAATTCCGAAAGTTATGTCGCCAAAACCCTCCTCTATCTCTCCATCTAGCCCCATACCTGACGCAGCTCCTCGCGTTCTCGGCGCTTGAGTTCCTTCTGCAGCTCCTTCTTGGTCATAGCTCGCCTGTAACGACTCAGAAAGTCACTAAAAGGACGTAATTCCGCATACTTCTGTCGCGAGCCACGTACGGCTCGTCTTCGGCATCTCCAACGGCCTCCGCCGCCTCGTTCTGAGCCGGAGCGGCGGCCTCTTGCTCTGCGTTGCGCTTTTTGCGGTCCTTGCGCTTGCGCAGCGCCGCCAGGCCGCCTCTCTCGCCGCCGCGGAGCACCTCAGCCGGGTCTTGGCCGCGGTCATCGGCCACTTTCTAGTTGGATAATTGAACAGGTTAGAGAGGGAGCTCGAGGCTGCGAGTTGGACAAAGCCTGGAGGAGAGACTGTACTTTGCTCCCAGCGAAGAAGCCCGCGAAGAAGAGCAGCAGCAGCACCGTCGCGGCCAGGCCCCCGAGCGAGATGACGAGCAGCACGCCGTCCGACGGCATCGTGGACGGATAGAAATGATCGATAGAAATGGAAGGTGGTGTACTGTGTGTATTCATTTACGTACGATTTCGACTTCATCTTCCTACTTTGATTGTTTTGTTTTACCGTAGTGGTCTCTTTTCAGTATTTAAGAGTCATTCATGGCACGCGCCGCGAATGTTGGTATGCTGTGCTGTTGGGGTGAGTTTGCTACTCGCCATCGTCACGTAGAGAATTTGGAGAATGAATGAGTTTCAGTGACATCGACCTTCATGTCCGTGACATCATTGCTCTATGTTGAGTCCGATATGGTTCATTCCTGGAATTGCGACGACTTCCTTTCATCTCCACCAGACGTGATGTCAGCCAAACGCACTACAGCTACGACCAACATCATGGAGCGGGCTGGCTTCCGCCTGCCGCGCCACTTGGAAGTGGCTTACACGGCCCCGTACCACTTCAACAGCAGTCACGTCCGGCGCGTCAAGGTCCGAACAGGCATCATCCTGGAGTTCGTTCTGCACCAACACCCGCTCGTGTGGGAGCCGTCGACTGAAGTTCAGGCTGCCAGTGGTGGTGAGGTTCGGGTGGTGCTTGTCATGGGGTTTCTCAACACGAAGGAGACGTGGACGTCGACGATCGAAACGCTGCTGCGTCAATGGGACGGTCTAGACACAAGCAAACGCCTGAGGATCCTGACCTTCGACAACCGAGGCGTCGGTGGCTCTACGTCGCCCATCGGACCTTACACCACGAGTAATATGGCTGAAGATGTCCTCGCGTTGCTGGACCATGTCGGCTGGGAAGAGACTCACGTGGTCGGATACAGCATGGGAGGGATGATCTCGCTGGAGCTGGCCGCCATGGCTCCGGAACGCGTCAAGTCGCTGTCGCTACTGTGCACGACGCGAGGCCGATACGTCCCCGTTTGCAACGGTGTGATGCCGATGACCAGGACACTTGACTACCGTGACCCAGACGTGGAGACCCACAACCTTCTTGTGGTGCTGTATCCGCCTAAATTCCTGTCACAAAGCATGGAGGACGACTCACGCAGCATCTACGAGGCCATGTTCGAGTGCCACAAGTACCTCGTCGAGAGTCGGGAGATGCCGCGGGTCTTGGGCTTCATGGGCCAAGGATCGGCAGTGCTCTCGCATTTCGTCTCGGACGAGCGTCTACACTCCATTCGTGACCAGCGCTTTCCCATCCTCGTACTTGGCGGCTCGAAGGACGTCGTCATCCCAGCACGGGAGACCCAGACATTGCACAACCACTTGGCCAGCGACCACTCTAGAATGGTCATGTACGAGGATGCAGGGCACGGCGCCTTCTTCCAGTATCTCGACGAGGTGGCTCAGGACATCATCACGACGGTCCGAGCTGCGGAATAGTCGCCGACGGATGCTTTCAAAGCGAGCTTGCCAAATGGGCCTCAATCAACTTGGAGCGGCGAATTGCAAAGGATCACTTGGCAGCAGTTGACTCGCGAGGTGCGGGCTGTCTCGAGAACGCAAAATCTACCACCATTCGGACTTGGGCCACCATCTAGCAAACAACACGAACTGAGTAGTGAGGTATCTTCAAAGCCGAGATACACAAGTCCCTGCTCAATAAGAAACTGGTGCACTCTGACCAACGACTTTCAATGCAACTTATTTTGCGGTATGCGTTGCCGAGACATCAAATTAGCAATTCCAGTCTCTTTGATGAGCATTTGTGTACATGTAGACGAGCACGATGCGGCTCAGACGAAATATATGGTGCGTCCGACGAACAGATAAAGAACAATTGCTGTCATCGCTTTCTGTGGAAAACATGAGCACGACGCCACGCCGAGGCTGACTCAGGATTCAGCAAGCCTTCACCCTTCTCACCCCTTGGTCCTCGAATGGGACGCTATGGGGACCTGCGCCGGCTTCGATCCGATGAAGCGCCTGGCCCTGTCGAATGCAGAAGGTGATCGGAAGCACTGCGAGACGTTGTGCGGCACAACTTGTGCCTCGTTGAACGAGGAAACTCGTTGAGTTACGCGCCGCGCGTCACGCAGCTATCAGCCTGTGGTTCAAGCTGTAACACAGGCGCAGGCAAAGATGAGTCCGAAGTTCTCGCCAGTCTGCAGCTCCGCGATAGCCAGGACTCCCAGCGACGCCATGCCCGACCGCCGAAAGTCGAGAAGCGATCCGTCAAACGACGTTCCGATCATCGCCAACGCATGAGCTGCTGGCTCCTCCCAGACGCGCGCGCCATTGCACAGGGTAGATTTGAGATCTTGCGCAATGTACAAGATGCTTTTTATTTCTGAAGATGCTTTTTTCTGAAGATGATGGGCAGTTGTCGTCTACAAAAATGCGACGAGGCTAAACATCTCGGTGCTCGTTGAGGCTGACGAGGTGGATGCATGCACTGCAGTTACCGGCAGGAGTCCGCCTCGGCGCCAACGATGCTGTGACCAAGGTCCTTCCGCAGCTCTTGGAGACTTCGCTCCTCTTTTTGTCGTCTCAGCGTCTATGTCGGGTGACATGTCGGCTTTACATTCAGATTTGCGCGGTAAGCCATTTTCGTATGGCAGATCTAGCTGAGATGCGCGGCTATGTTTTCACGCGTCTTGTTGCTGTGAGTACTGCAACGCAGACTGCAACGCAACGTTTCCAGTGCAGAGCCCCGGTCTCCTCGGTAGTCTAATCACGCTCGAGATCCTGGCATCCAAACACCTCCAACACCAGCAAAAAGCCTCTCCACAGAGTCGGAGCGACAAGATGCCGGCGAGTCTCCAGGTCGGTCACTCTGGAATTGCCTCCCTAGCAGCAACTCGACAACAGTCCTCGCTTCGGTCTTCTACCCGGCCACCATGCCGCTCAACTCCAAGTCGACCTGGGTCACCGTAGATGACGCCAAGGCCTCGTTCAACCTCTTCTGCTGCGTCTGCGGCATCGGCTCGCTCGCGATGCCTTCCAACTACGCTCGCGCCGGACCCGTCTACGCGTCGATCGCTTTGGGGTTCATGATCTTTGCCAACACGTACGCGGCTATGAAATTGTCCAAGGCCATGCTGGCGGCTCCGTCGTCGGTCAAAACGTACGGCGACCTGGGCGAGTGGTCCCTGGGCAAGTGGGGTCGCTTCTTCTCCGTGGTGTCACAAATGGGCGTGTGCGTGCTGGTGCCGATTGCCTTTTTGATTCTGGGGAGCACGCTGCTCGACGTGCTCTTCCCAGACTCGTTCAGCCAGACGTTCTGGATCGTCTTCATGGCGTTGATGGTGACTCCGATCTGCTTGATTCCGACGTTGAAGGAGAGCGCCGGCATGGCCTTCGCTGGCTGCATGGGCACCATTATCGCTGATATCATCGCGGTGTCGCTGCTGCAGTACAACATGCGAGGCCACCCGTCGATCCCCAAGCCCGACGTGTCGCTCCACCAGGTGCTCACGTGCTTCGGAAACCTCGCTCTGGCCTACGGTGCGTCCATAGTCATCCCGGACCTGCAGCATGAGCACTCGCAGCCGCAGCGCATGCCGCGTGTGGTGGTTGTGACCATGCTCATCATCTCGGCCTTCTTCTTGGCGGTGGCCATCGCTGGTTACACTGCTGGAGGCTGCCAGCTTTCGGGCAACATTCTGTACTCGATAGTCGACACGGCCAACCCATCGGGTGAGGCTCCGCTTGGCTTCACGTCCAACCGCGGCGCCGTGGTCATGGCCTACCTATTCATGCAGATGCACATCTCGATGGCCTTCTCGACGCTCATGATGCCGCCGTTCTACGTGGCCGAGCGTCTCATTCTGGGCATGCACCAGAACATCCCGATTGTGCGCTTCGACCCCGACGCCGACCAGATCCACCTCGACGAGGACATGGAGCTGCAGGAGAAGTACTCGTACGCGAAAGCCTCGACGCCCCAGGACCTGGCCAACCGCCACGTCTCGACCTCGAGCCTGCTGGACAAGTCTGAGGGGCGGATCTCGCACATCTGCGCGGCGATCGAGTTCCCCGAGGAGATCACGGAGGAGCAGCTCCGAGCTCCGTACCAAGGCGCCAAGAACAAGCTTCGCTACATCGCGCTGCGTATGTGCGTCATCGTCGTGCTGGTCATCATCGCTGTCGCCGCGCAGGACAAGTTCCTGGACCTGGAGGACTTTACGGGCTCCACGGCCCACACGGTGAACTGCATGATCATGCCGCTCCTCATCTACCTGCGCATCTTCTGGCGGAAAATGTCGATGCTTGACAAGGGCGTCTCGATGCTGGTGATGCTGGTGTGCGGTTGCGCTGGCTTCTACGTCATGATCCACGCCGCCAAGGAACTCTTCTCGCCCTCGGACGACGACACCGCGTTCCCGTACTGCAACGTGGAGCTCCAAAACGAGCCGTACTACGTCCGCAACAACACCAACTAAGCTTGGAAGTGTAAGCGTGGTAAATATATCATAGTGTGAAAGGAGTCTGGCCCTGTAGTGGCAGTTGCTGACGACTCGGTATGCAGGCGGAAAACGAAGCAATCAAGCCACGGCTCGTTCGTATACCTATTTTCAGGAATTCGTCTTTACAATGAGAGGCACAAAACGCGAGCGATCCAACTCTAAATTTTCTTGAATTTCAACCTCAGATGCAATGTGCCTCTAGTGACGCGGCTTCGTCTTGCTGCAAGAAAGGATGCGGGTGTCTAAGTTCACACGATGATGTGTTAAGTACACAATCAGGCCTTCTGCAAATTTGACAATCGGGCAAGCTTGTTTTGGACACGTTTGGAATCTTTTTTTCTTTTTTTTTTGACCTGGTCATGAAGGAGTGCTGTTCGGCTCAGTGTAGATAAAATGCGCCGAGCTAGATCTGTATACTAATTTGCGGTGGGGGGCACCTTCGAGAGAGATGACGGTTAGTGCAGTCCGATGATCGTTTTTCTCGACTCCAATCCCCGAAAAATTCGACTCACCAGTGGCTGTGTTGGGAAAGCAGCAACGCCTCCACCACATGTGGCTAGATTTGGTGAAAAGGCGCATACGGTGCTGTTTTATCATCTCGGCGAACGAAGCCATGGCCAACTTGACTAACTGGTGAGGCAATACCTGTGGCTTTGATATGATGGGTTGATTTATTTCGCCGCGTTTGGCCACTATTTTCGAATTATTTGAACAGAAAACGCTATTATAGCTGTACTTACATGTTAACGCGGCTTGATTTGACTTGGCCAACCCTCGGTTTGGCTTGTTCTAGACGAGAAGGTTGGAGAATTAATGACGCTCTAAAAGCCTCAGATCTGCCGGAGTTGACAGCCCCCAACACTTAAGATAACGAGACAGTCGAGCTGCCGCGTCGCATTTTTAAATCGGATGCGCCGAGCCCATCACAAAAAGATCGGTGGTAAGGCATTGAGGCGCTGACGGCCATCCGTCGAGCATCAATGGACAAGAAGAAGGCGCCCGTGCATCGGAGAAGACCGTGATGAGCTCTTCATCATCCGATACAGCAAAGCGCATCGCATTGCAGCCTGCGTGGACTTTGGAAGGCTGTAGAGTTCACTCAACGTCTATGTCATCCTGACATTGACGTGCTCGATTTGCAAAAATCTCGCTCTGGCGGTAATCCTGCTGCGGTTGGAGGAAGCACGACGCGTCTAAGCTTTCCCTAGCCTTGCTGCCTTGCTGCCTTGCTTGCTGAGAGGACGCAGCGCCACAAGCGCTTTCCTGGATGGTCCCCGTCGGCCGAGTCTAAACATTTGTACTGATGCATCTATCTACGCGAAAGACGACTGTATACATGTACATGTACAGCGGCGGCAAAGAGAGCAAGCAACTCACGCTTGCCAGTTGTCGCGTGCGCTCCCCGTTCGCTCACTTTCCAATTCGCCTCCGCCTACAAGAGTCGACGCAGCAAGCAGCCAACAACACGATGGCGAAGACGGCTTTCGTGACGATGGATGACGCCAAGGCGTTGTTCAACCTCTTCTGTTGCGTCCTCGGTATCGGCTCGCTCGCCATGTCGTCCAACTACGCTCGCGCCGGACCCGTGTACGCCACGACCGCTCTGGCCGTCATGATTTTCGCCAACACGTACGCCGCGGTGAAGCTTTCCAAGGCCATGCTCGCGGCTCCGTCGTCGGTCAAGACGTACGGTGACCTCGGTGAATGGGCTCTGGGCAAGTGGGGTCGCTTCTTCACCGTGGTGTCCCAAATAGGCGTGTGCGTGCTCGTCCCGTGTGCCTTCCTGGTGCTGGGCACTACGCTGCTCGACGTGCTCTTCCCGGACTCGTTCAGCTAGACGTTCTGGATCGTCTTCATGGCGCTCATGGTCATCCCCGTGTGTCTGATTCCGACGCTCAAGGAGAGTGCCGGCATGGCCTTCGCTGGCTGCATGGGCACCACTATCGCTGATATCATCGCGGTGTCGCTGCTGCAGTACAACACCCGTCGATCCCGAAGCCCGACGCTTCCCTGCACCAGATTTTGACGTGCTTCGGCAACTTGGCTCTGGCTTACGGCGCGTCCATCGTCATCCCGGACCTGCAGCGTGAACACTCGCAGCCGCAGCGCATGCCTCGTGTGGTGATGACCACGATGCTTATCATCTCCGCTTTCTTCTTCGCTGTCGCCCTGGCCGGCTACACAGCGGGCGGATGCCAGATCTCCGGGAACATCCTCTACTCGATCGTGAACACGTCCAACCCGATGGGAGAGGCTCCTCTCGGCTTCAGTCCCAACCGCGGCGCGGTCGTCATGGCCTACCTCTTCATGCAGGTGCACATTTCCATCGCGTTCTCGACCATGATGATGCCGGCGTTCTACATGGCCGAGCGTCTCGTGCTCGGAATGCACAAGACCGCTCCGATCGTGCGCTTCAACGCCGTGGAGCGCCACGGAATCGTGGATGAGGACCTGGAGCTGCAGGAGAAGCAGTCGTACGTGCAAGCCTCGACTCCCCACGAGATGTCCAGTCGTCGTGTGTCCGCTTCGAGTCTGCTGGACAAGTCGGACGGCCGGATGTCCCACCTGCGCGCGGCGATCGAGTTCCCCGAGGAGATCACGGAGGAGCAGCTCCGAGCCCCGTACCAAGGCGCCAAGAACACCCTGCGCTATGTCACGTTGCGTATCACGATCATTATCCTTATGGTCGTTGTCGCCGTGGCGGCGCAGAACAAGTTCTTGGATCTGGAGGACTTCACGGGCTCCACGGCCCATACGGTCAACTGCATGATCATGCCGGTTTTGATTTACCTGCGCGTGTTCTGGAAGAAAATGTCCGTCCTTGACAAGGCTGTCTCGATGCTGGTGATGCTCGTATGTGGCTGCGTGGGCTTCTACGTCATGATCCACGCTGGCAAGCAGTTGTTCACGCCTTCAGACGACGACACCGCGTTCCCGTATTGCGCCGTCGAGTTCCAGGATGAACCGTACTACGTCCACAACAGCACCAACTAGACGAGTTAAGTAGTAGTAGTAGTCTGACGACCCTACTTGTAGATACCACAGAAAAGAGCGCGTCCTTCGCTATCAAACAATAAAGCTGAACGCTGCACAGTTCAACTGCAAAACCCATTTTCATCACGCAATGCTTGTACTGTACTGCAGTATGGGGCTGCGACGTTGCCCGTCCGGATCGATCAACCAAATTCCGTGCTAACTCCAGCTACGCCCGTCATATTGAAGGAAACTCTCCGACGCATTGAAAGATGCCGTTAGTTGACGTCAAAATACATAGTGAGGCCGTCACAGACTGCAGTCGAGCCATACTTACTATTGATTTTGCAGTTCAACGGAAGTTTTTTCTCTGGTCCTGTGAGCTGTTCGTGCTCACTGAGTGGTGGAGCACGATGCAGCACCACGCTCGTTTTCTGGGTGCTGCTGATCCATATAACGAGTGCCCAGCCCAACTCGACTACAGCTTCTCACGACCTGTCCATGTCGAGTAGAAGCTCAGCGCTAGCAGGCGGTAAGACGACCTTCATCACCATGGAGGACGCTAAGACGTCTTCCTGGCATGCTTCGGTATCTTGACTGCGGTGTAGGGGACAGCCATGGTTGTTCCCGACCCCCAACGCCAGCACTCGCAGCCCCAGCGTATGTCGCGCGATCATTATCCTGCTCATTCAGTTTTCTTCTTTGCGATCGCACTGGCTGGATACCTGGCCGGTGGCTGCCAGATCTCTGGTAACGTGTCGTACTCGATCGCCAACCTGTTCGGCCCGACTGCTCTGGAATTCACCGCTAGCCGCGCCTCGGTAGTGATGACCTACTTGTTCCATAACAAGCTCACGCCGCCAAGAATTTGTTCACTCCGTCTGATGATGACACCGCCTTCCACAACTGCCTCGCAGAGTACCAGGATGAGCCGTACTACCAACTAGGCTGCAGCACGAGCAGAAGGATTCTCCATAATGGAGGTGGTAAGCATACCTTGCCGTAGTAGCAAACACTCGATTCCTTCCTAGTCCAAACGTGCAGAACCAAAGCGGTTAGTACTCCACTGACCTCATATCACTCTTCCGACTCCGATCCAGCTCGAATTGAATGGTCAATATACTTTGATTCAGTTCGTCGCACTCGCAACTTGTAGCGAGATGTCTTACTCCAGTCTCGAGACAAGTTTCCGCTTTCGGCGCCAGCGCCAGCGCATCGAAGACACGTGTATCTCCGCGCCAATCTCCTCCTCGAAGCAGAGGTTGTCCAGCAGCTCATACAACGCGCTGCCGTAGCGCTCGTTCATCCACGTGACAAACAAGCTGCGCTGGAAAAGGTGCGCACGCTCTTCCAGCAGGTACGAGGCAAAGCACATAAGGTAGAAGTAGCGCTCCAGGTAGTTCACCGCACGCAGCATGAAGAAGTCGCGCTTCGAACTCGGGAGGTCGCGATCCACGGCTAGGTCGCGACATTGGCTGATGCAGTCTCGCAGGTTCTGCATGTGCTCGCATTGGTCGATGGCATAGTCGACCAGCAGTTTGCAGTCCGATCCGTTGTCCAGCGTCTTGAGCAGCTTGCGGATCACCACAAATTCAGCTGTAATTGCCGCCGACTGGCGGCGATGGTCCGCGGTTCTAGTGCCAAGAACCTCCCTTAGCAAACTAGGCTTGTCGGAGGATGGAAGTGATGACGCGCTGTCCTCGAGCACCACACGAAGCATGTAAACGCAGACGAGAGCAGTAGTAGTCCGACCCCGACCCATCTGGCAGTTGCAAATGACAGCCGTCTTAAGCTTCTCCGCTGGCGACCTTGACTCGTCTGAGGGTAGCTGGAGGCCCAACTCGTTCATAAATGCAGGCAACAGCAGACGCACCATGTCGTCCAAGTCTTTTTCTTCCGGTGCAGTCTCATCCGACACTGGAATACGCGCATAGCGCAAGTCAAACCCCGATTGGTGGGTGGCGTCATCGTAGACCTCTGTTAAAGTCTTCACATCAGCCTGCGGGTTAATGTGCTCCATCGTCTCATCATTCACCATCTCACGCGGCTCATACCAATACATGAACAACCCGTTGTCCTTGCGGACCTTGGCCTGAAGCTCGATCTTCACCTGTCGCTCAATTGCCGTAATTTCGTCCACCTCGATTCCTGGGTATTCCACGTTAACCATGAGATCATCTTGGTGACGCACGCAGAACGGACGACCAGTGACGTAGATGACAGCTTCCTCCCGCAAGTTAATCCAGATCGCACGGTCGAACTCTCCACGCAAGTGTTCAACCACATCAATGATGCCTTGCTCCAGGCACTGTGCCGTACCGAAGATCGGCTCATTCGAAATACGCCGGTAATTCGGAACGTTGGTTGTCAGCTCGAACGGGATCCGCGCGATACCGAAGAAGTGATCCATCTTAAGCACGCAACTTGCCAGCACCTTGTCCGACTTGTAGCGCACACCGCCCAGGTCATCCAGCAGCCGGAACAGGTTCGGATGTTGCTGGAGCCACTTAGAGAACGATGGATGCGCGTCTTCGTCGTCGTTGTCCGGGGCGGGTTCTTCCCCTACGTACTTCTGGTGGGTTTCGATCATGTAAGCTCCGAACACAATGAGGTAGAAGTACCTCTCCAGGAAACTCATGGCGTGGTGTAGATAATAGGAACGCTTGGCTGGCTTCGCTTCGGCATTGGACAGGTCCCGGTATTCATGGATAACAGTGCGAATGTTGCAGATGGTGGCACACTCGTCGATGGCAGTGTCCACCCACCGCTTCGCTTCCTGACCATTTTTCAGACGCTTTTGCACCTCGCGGATAACGGCAAAGTTACCGGATTCGACCTGGTTCTTGGGCACTTCATCTGCCGGGGGTGCCAAAGACTTGACATCCAACGTGTGCCGCTGGTAGACAAGTCTCCCGATCACCATTGCCGTAGTTGTACGGCGTTTCCCCATCTGGCAGTTGAAAACAAACGCGGTAGCCCCATCATCACCTGTGCTTTCCATCAGGTTCATAAGCATCTCTACATCCCCGTGCTCCGGGGCGTTTTCCCGCTCGATCGGGATTCGGTGGTACACCACACTCTGAATGGTATCCTTGTATTTTGCCACCTCAGCACTTTCATACACCTCTGGCAACGTCAGCACGTGGTCGGGCTCTGCAGTGTCCTCCACCAGCTCATTCTCTCTCAGAGCCACCTCGTTCCAGTACTCAAAGCGCCTGTCCGCCGCCTTCAATTCTTCCTGCAGACTGCTCTTCAACGACGACTCCAGCACCTGGATCTTGTGCCCTGTTATGCCCGGAACCAAGTCGTTCTCGTTCAGCTTGGCACTGCGACGTGCCGTAAACGGCCTCCCATTCACGTAAACCACCGCTTCCTGCAAGCATTTTATCAGCGTCAGCGCCCAGAACCACAATAACAATAATACTAAAAAAAAACTCTCCACACCTCTCTCAAGTTCACCCACACCACCTTGGTGAACCCGTCCGCCGCCACTCGACTTAGAATCATCTGAATCCCCTCCTACAACAACAACAAAAATAGCAACAACAACAACAAAAAGCTCCCTAAGTTCGTGTCACCATTGGGTACCCCACACTCCCTCCTCCCCGTACCAGTGACGGTTGTGCAGCCCCGTAGAGCGGCGTCTCTTCCAGTCGTCGAAAGTTGGGCGCAATGTCCCCATCGGGCGTCTCCAGCTCGTGGCAATTGGGGAACCTGTCCGTCTTGAGCACGTACTTCTTGAGCACTTTGGTGCCCTGCACGAGCGCGCTGTGCTGCCTGGTGAGCGTCTGCCGCTGCGTCTTGCCCCTCACCAGCGCCTGGATGCGCACGGCCGCCTCGCTCTGCTGCTGGCGGCCCCTCAGCGCGTTGGCCGACAGCGTTTTGCTGCCCGTGACCAGCGCGTGCAGCCGATTGGCGGCGCCGTTGAGGTACGTCGGCGCCGGTTTCTCGCCCTTCGTGCTGTTGCGCAGCGTCGAGAGCCGCTGAGACGGCGGCGAGCGCGCAACCATCTTGTGCAGCTTGGCGGCGGCCCCGCTGAGGTAATTTAAGGGTCGGGAGGCCGCAGAATCGGCTGACACGCCCCCGGTCGAGGTGCTGGAAGAGCTCCCGCTGCCCTCGCTCTCCCGCCGCCGCTGCTGCACGAACAGCGCCCGGACCGGCGCGAGCAGCAGCCGCAGCTCGGTCTCCGGGTCCTGCGCGTGCTGGATCTCGGCCGCGCGCGCGCAGACGCCGTCCAGGAGCGCGTCCAGCTCCTCCATTTTAGCGGCGCGCTGGAGGGAGTCTGATTTCTGATGGCGAAGTGACGTGCGCGTTTGACGAAACTTTAGCATGAACGAGCTTGATTTTTACGAAAGATCATGTCGACGTACCCTCTTTTGTGGACTTTTTATGGCCATCGGGTGCTCTTATGAGTCGGGCGATGATTTGACTTGAGTTTACTAAGGAGATGGCTACATAAAGGAACGAGAAGAGGATGTTCTCCCTTCGCAACTCGAAGCTTTATCCATTTTCCCTTACAAACCAAGAGCCCCATTTGTCACCAAAGGCATACTTCAGTATTGCCCGTTCGCATTCTTCAAACAAACTATGGTACGCGACTGAGGATAAAGGATGTGAAGTAACTGGAGCTCACAGCAAAAAATGACATTTTTAGCTTTGTGCTTCATTTTGGCCACGAAACGACGTGATCTCGATTATAAAATAGCTGGGGTGGAAAGATGCAGGCCAAGCAGTATGAGGTGCGTTGTCTTGGATTCTCTGCTATAATGCGGATCATGCTGTCGTGCTAAGTGCTTTTTCGAATTGTAGGAGCGCATTCTAAAGCTTCAGGATGCGCTGGAGATGCAGAAACTCAAGAATACGTGTGAGAAACTCTCCGCGATGAAGGCGACTTCTATTTTTCAGCAATACTAACAGCTTGGTCAACGGTGTTGGGGTCTTGCAGCGCAGCTAGGACGGATTCGGTAAGATTGTTGTGTTAAGGTGTGCAAGTCGGTATTGATGAATAATGTGGGTGGATAAATGTGAAGGACTCTAGAAGACCAGCTGGATAAAGTGCAAATAGCGCTTGAAGAAGAGCGAGAAGAAAAGTGCGGGCACTTCCGAAACATTTCTGGACATGAAGATCAACCCCGTCTAACAGCTTCACTGTTGTGGTTGCATCGAGACAGGGAGACGATTTTGAAGAATCGGCAGACGAACCGACTGCTAATGGAGCTGCGCGAAGAGCGCGTACAAAGGTTACAGGATTTAGAAGAGATTTACGCAAAAGATAAGAGGCTGGAGGCACTGGCGGCAGAAATGGTACGTTAGTCCGGTTTGCTGCAAGCAAGAGGATGTCCAAGATACTAATGAAAAAAATGTGCTTGGTTAACTAGACTGCTGCTTCACAAGGTATAACCCAGGTGAACGAAGAAATAGTTCAAAAAGATGCAGAACTCGTAGGCTTACGCGCCACTGTGAGATGCAGTGCCAAGCTGCTTCAGGTTTGGCCAGCTTGTTTGCTTGTCTGGTGATGTGTGTCTTTCACACGGATTACTTATCGACGTGTGTCTTCGTAGAAATCGGAACAAGATTTTCTCGTTACGCACCAGGACCTAGAAAATACGCAACTCAAGTTGTTGGACTGCAAACGGTACGAGCGACCAACTTGTAACTATTTAGTCTGTCATGTTTGTGGGATCATGTTTAAGCTAACTTTTGATTCAGCAAATTGTCAGTCAAGGAACGCGAGGTGCGCATGTGGATCGAGAGATACGAGCAAGTCATGATGGACCTCCACGCCTCACAGTTTCGCCTGACGCAAATGGCACGAGGTACTATTGACCTATTTTACACCGGGATCGGAGAGGAAGAGCTCGCAAATGACGATCTGTTTGTCCCTAGACGCAAGCTCCAAGGAAGCAGCGTTAGCGGTATACAACCTGCTCCACGATCGGTAACCTCAAATTTCACACCTTCGTTGCTAACAATGTTCGGCTGTGTTTTTGATTTGCCAAAGTAGCGAGGGCTCGCGATAGATCTCGGCAATCCTGCAAACGGAGTTGCAAGTCTTCGTCCTCGTCCAGTTGCTTTGATGAAGCCTGTAGGACTTCACGACCGTGCTGTTCGGAGATATCGACGAGATCAAATTCCGAATCGTGCCCACGCAAGCACCGCTAGCATTACAAAATTGCAGTCAGCGTCTCACTTGCAACCTGTGCGCTCGGCTGGGTCCCTTCCTCAAGTCCATCCTGCGGTTGTGCCGTTGTCCGATCCGATACCTGGCATTAGCCGCGATTGTTTCCAGTGTACAGCTACGACGCCGCCTGTCAAGGCAAATAAGAATCGGTGACTACTCGGGGAACTTCACCTTGAGTTGACACTAAGTAGGCTAACACCTTTGTTTTTGCAGAAAACCCGACATCGCTCGAGATGAACGCGAATCCCCGTACGAGCCTAGCTTGATGTATTGCAAAGTCGCGTGCACACGGAGCTCACGTGATATGTTCATCACTTCTTTATTGTTGTCCACAGAGAAAATCAGCCGGGGTCAAAATACCTGGGCTATGGTCTCGGTCTTCTCAAGAAAGATCACATCGTCCCGACTAACAACTACAACTTTAATTGAATTACTTGGACATTCGCTGCGTCATCACGAAACCGTAGTAAGGCCTTGAAGTCGTAAGTCAGATGACACCTTGCACTGGTGAGCCACACGCCCGATAGCAGCGAGGAGGTCCGTTGCTGCTCGTGCCAACCTAATCCCGTACGAGTCCATTTGTCGGCCTGAAACTTGGCTAAACCGTTCATCCACCACAATATCACGGAAGGCAGCAGGAGTGAATCGGTACGCACTCAGCTTCACCAACGGTGGCAACTCGACACTAGCAGCAAACAATGTGCCGATCATGGCCGTTGTCTGTTTGGACAGTGCCACAAAGACGGTCTGCAAATACGATAGCACGAGCTCAACTAAATCAATCAGCTCCAGCATCGGGTGGTGGTCGTTGAACTCAATCGCTTCGCACATGATTCCGCACAACTCGGTCAACACCACACAACTGTAAGCCAACAAAGTCAAAGCATCAACGAAGTTAGCTACATGAAAAATATGTGGTTGCAGCCCATGGTTGCAACGTACCAGATAGTGCTATTGACAGCTTCTTCACCTGGTACGAGCTTGATCATGCATTCAACCATCCATTCAAGACACGGGTGGAGTTCACTCGGCTGAAAATCGTGGTGAGCGATACTGTCCGTTCCATTTTCAGCACCAAGTTCGTCGACTTGAGTTGTACTTGGAATATTCGCGTTCAAGTTGGCGTGATTGAGAACAGCACGAACGAACTGGCATAGAGGTACCATCGTTTCCAATAAGGAAGTGACGTCTTCTTGTGGCACGAAGGACAATGTTTCCCGCATGAAATCATCCAGTACAAACTCTCGGAGCTGCTGTAGGCGCTTACACGAGATGAGTGCAGGTTGAGCTTGTGAATGCTCGAACGACCTCGTGCACTTACAGTTGAAAAAGCCACATGACAAGTAAAACGCTTCACGGCGAACTGTCTTCGTATCAATATCCAGACTGGAGTTGTTGGAAGCACCATCGTCTGGGTAATAGCTGTGAATTCCAAGAGACCCATCTGGATCCAAGATATTCACTAATAGCGTCCTTAGAGGGGAAGGGCGCCACCCGTTCTTGAAAGTCTGGTATATTTCCGATGTCTACAACACCAATGCAACTAAAGTCAGCCCAAAACAGAGGATAATATGTCAAAACCAAAAATAGAGCATACCTGTGCAAACCAATGAAGCAAACTGGGGTACTTCTGACGGGCAAAAAAAAGTTGAACGCTGTCCACAAACCTCATAGCAGCAGGGCAAAAATCTTTACGTAGCTCGACGTTCACATTTCTCACCCCATCTTTTTGCCGTTGATCCTCCAGTCGTTTAATTGCTTGTGGATACTCGGCACTATTGACTTGACGGAATAACAACTCCATTGCGTTAAAAAAGAGATTCGTTTCTCCAATCGCCATCTCGCCACAGTAGAACAGGAATGCATCCATGCATTGGTACATGAATCGAAACATCGTGGTGAGCCCCGTAAGTCTCTCGTCAAAAGACTTAATCGTGTCGTCCATCTCGTGGTATGAACGTCCACCTGTGGCATTCACTCCAGCCTGCCGAAGAAACAACTCGGCAAACGAATGCCAGTTGTGATTTCTCTGGTCAATCTCGCTACACGCTCGCCTGAAATTTATCTTATACGCCCTAAACCAAGCAAGACATATAACAGCAAGTTAGATCGGAGAAAAACTAAATAAAACAACACGGGCACTGTCAAATTGGACATCAGCACTTACTCGAGAAATGAGACGAAGATTCCAGACTGAGTGTTCACCATCTTTACACGAAACTGGTTCATCTCGTGCCAATTGTGGCTCGAAGGTGAAATTGTGTACGAGGTCCAAGTAGTGCCAGCACTTTTACAGAACGACTGAAAAACATCCAGATGGAGATCGTACAAAGTTGCAACATCGTGAAGTGCAGTTTCGTTCGCGCGGACTGAAGATGGGAACTTGCATGAGGATGCTACTTCACGCAAAATCTTCAATGCATGTGGATCCATCGCGCCAAATCCTACCGAATTATTGCGGAGCAAATGATATACAATTCCATCGGTCAGCATCGCCCAGTAGTCTGAATCGCGAATTCGACTCTGATTCTGCGTCGTTGGTTCTTGAGCAATCATTTTTACCACCCCGAATGGAGCATCCTCCAACTTGAACACGATTGGAATGACGTTGAGTGCTGAGACGTCAAGCGTTCCCAACAGCCACGCGGCGGATAGCTCTTGATCTGCTCCATTTTCTCTCAGGAATACATTGCTTAGCCATTCCTTTTCGGGATTATACTTCAGTGCAGCACCTAACACGCGCGGTGCAAGGTTTCGGGGCTTCACAGATGTAGACGTCACGTTGCTCCAGAAAAACTGAACTTCGCACGTGGAAATCATCATACCCAGCAAATCAATCGCATAGAGTTCATCGAACGCTCGGGCGTCAGTTGGGGGATAGTTGAGCACAAGTTGCTGTAACACCACTCGCAACTTGCTTATGATGAGCAGGATGGCTCTGGGTCCGCACTCCTTAACTGTCCATGCTGGGACAGGAACGCTGCTTTGACCGCCAGACAGTAAGGCCTGGTCAACGTGAGCAAAAATATCATCGTCAAAGTCATCGAAATCACATTTTGGCGCTGGAATAAATGCGAAGCATTTCTGTGGTTCGTCTGGTGCTCGGGGGAGTACAAGCTGGAATATCTCCATTGCAATCTTCAAATCATTGGGCGTGACGAACTTTTGAATCGCACCATTCAGACACGCTTCCAAGCCAGCACCGAAAATATGCTCTAAACTTTTTCCAACGGCAGGTCCATACGCTCGCCCAACATGGACGCCCGATGAAGGTGTATCAAGCATCCTCCTAATCAGATCACGCATCTGGTAAAGTGGTGACATCGCAGCACCTAAGCACAAGCACAAGGTTTTCAGTTTAAATAGACCGTTGAAAGCAATTAAGCTGAAAAGACTTACTTTGAAGTCGCTGCCGACGTTTCTCTTCCTCCTTGCGCGCTGTGGTAGCGTTGACGGTTGTACCAGCTAACCGCTTTGGTATAGGAGAAACGAGGGGGTTAGCCTGGAGATTTTTCATGGATGACTCAAGTCTGTCATTGAGACCCCAAAATATTGTTGGGAACTCGGTTGAGTTTTTCTCCAAGAGTAACGCGCCAAGTGTAAAGAGTGCTTGAGCCGCGAGAACTTCACATTCAGGCTTCCCCGATGTCCATCGAAGAATTTCTTTGCAGTAAAAGTCCACCTCCCGTTCCATATATCGGACGTCCTTATCGGGTCGCTCGACCGGAAAGTGTTGCTCGTCGCCACACTCCAGGCAGACTCCGACAATAGCGAATGTGAGGAGGACGGCGGTGCTCATTTGTTCCTACATGGTATCACCAGAGGCGATCATAGCTTGAAGTCAGAACCAAAAGCACAGGACTGTTATGACGGAGGGGTGACTAACCTTTCCGGCTCCCGAACTTGCACAAGGTCGCTGCGAGGTTGTTCCAGGTTGCTTAACTGGTTGTATGCTAACTGGAGTGCGCTGTTTTGGCCCCCAGATCCAATCTGGCTTTTTATTAGCCGTTTGTTGAGTTGGTGCTGACTGTGGTGAGGCTGGCCGATTGCCAGGAGTATCTGGAATCGCGTTGAGGATGGAACGACGGAAGCGACTCCGATGGACACGCTTTTCAAGCTTCAACAGTTGAATCTGTACACCACCCAAGTCACAACGATCACTCAGTACTTGTAAATCGCCGAAGACATTCAAAACATTTTACCCAGATGATTTTGCATAGAGCTGTTGTTGAATCTCCCCCATCCTCTTCCTTTCCGGCAAACACAGCAAGTCGTAATCTTGAATTTCCCAGCTCCTTGCACCGCGAGATAAATTGCTTCAGGAACGGGGAGAGTTCAACGATGTCATCTTGACGATGTGGTGCATCGCTGTCCCACAACTGGCACAAAATAAACTCAATGATAGCTACAAGGCCATCACATCAGAAAGAAATCAGCGATACGCTAAAAAAAAAACATATATGGGTGGGCAAACCTTTGGAAGGACGCCACAGCTTCGAAAATGTCGTTACGCGCTTTAGCACGTGCTGCTTGTAATGATCTGCCGTAAGCACAGCAAGTAAGGTTTCCGTGTAGCTCGACTAACAGCTTGAGGTAAATAGTGACTTACTGGCACGTCGGTGATAATCTGCTTGTAAATTGGTCAACTGGTTAGGAGATAGGTTAAATGGTAGGAAATCCCGCTTGCCCGGCTGAAGGAGGTATTTCACAACTGCCCACTTTGCGTCACATCTGTTATACAGCACAACAACGGCATTTAGCGTAAAGCCCTAAAATAAAAGTCTGACAGCGGGTTACTTACACAGCTTCTTCGTGCTTGCCGGTGTCAGCATCGGTATAAATCCATGTCAAAACAGAAAGCAGATCCCAGGTCGCCTCTAATGCCAACAACTGACTTTCAAACATCTCGTCACAGTTTTCAGTTTTGCCGCCATCCGTAGCATGTGGCTCAAAATCACGTAGGTATCCTCCACAAGATTCGCTTCGAATGAAACACCGAGCTAACTCGTCAAAATAACGCTGCCCGTATACCGCTTGTAGCAATGCCCAGAAGTTCTTCTCTTTCGTAGATAGTGATTCTTGATCGGGTTGATCCACACCTGCCGAACTTGTGCAGCAACCACGAACCAACATCCACAGCGATAACGCCGGTAATGGACCACTTGGAAACACATTGACCCATTTCTCCTCCACACGATGGGATGATGGAAGGTAAATATACAAGTCAAACAGGAAGAGCACGACGGCCAGAATGACTCTGTTTACCGGCAATGTCCTCAGGAAAACATCCTCAATATCCTTGTTGGCCATCCCATATGATGCCAACAAACGCTCAGAGATAGGTCGGATAGCCACGATCAGGCTAAGGCAATACCAATACGTACGGGAGACTGCTGTCAAGAAAGGAGTTGTTGCTGCATCTCTGGAAGCTACCTCGAAGAAGAAAAAATACGCTTTGCACCCGCTAAACAATGAATCGCAGTCGGGTAGCTGACGGATAAGCGCCGCAATTTCCTCCAAGAGGACGTTGAGGTAGTTTGTGAAGGACGACGGAGAGACTCCTTCCAAGGCCTTCAACAACTGAACAGCAAAACTTGCGACCGCCGTGTGATAAGCTTCTTCGAGTGAGACCAACAGATTCCACTCGGGTGTGTTTGCATATTCCTCTTCATCGACAGCACCTAGACCTCCTCTAGAAAGAGAGTCCATAAAAATGTTTTCTTGAAATCGGAGATCATTCAGAAGCTGGCGAAGGCGAGCTGCTTGTCGTGTGACAGCAACAAGAAAGCTATCACAATCTTCGAATTCGTATTCCTCGTCGAAAAATAGATGATGCGGAACCAGTGGGCCGCAAATCGGATGGCCAAATGCCAGAAGTGCTTTTTTTTCCTGACGAGAAATAACGACGATGGCATCCTCACCAATAGATGAGCTAGGGTCTTTGTCTACGACCTCAAAAACAGCCTCCCAGTCGACCGCTTGCTGCTCGGAGATGCTCGAGTGGGTAGTAGGGTGGACAGGTTCTGCTGGTCGCATCCTCTTCTCTGGGATAACGTCATCAAAACGTATACCAGCTGCGTACACAACTTGGCTGGTATTACGCGCATTTTGTGGAGTAGATCGAGCAAGAAACGACTCACGCGGTGGATGCTGCGTTGGCTGGGCGGAAAACCTTTTGTTACGAAGGTGCATTCGCTGCGCTTGGACTGAAATACTGTCGTCTCGGCTTGACAATTTTGTCGCGCGTACTTCATGGACTGCGTGCACACTTCCATACCCATTTGAAAATCCAAACGATGACGGCCCAATTGATTGCTCTCTGGTGTCTTTTCCGGTACGCTGCTGCTTCTTGCGAGCAATTTCAGCCCACTGCCAGCGAGGATCAGACGGAAGAATCTTCTTTTGTCTCCCGATGAGCCGGAAATTTGGCCTAAAGCTGTCGATTGATCCTTGACTTGAATAGTAGTCGTCCAAAGTCGTACTTCTAGCCGCTTTCTTCTGGTGATGAAGTTTCGTTCTGTTGGAAATATTTGGTCCACGTTGCTGTACTTTCGGCCGCCGTTCCGAGTGCCCACCTAGGTGCTTTCGTGTATCATTTCTCTCTGGTTCGTAGTCGTACGAAAAGTCAAGCTCATCATAAGCGGGGTCTACACGGGTATTCTCCACCCGCGCTACCTTGGTTGGGAGAACTGTTTCGTCATAATCGTCCATGTGGTAGCTGGATTCACCACTCTCCGACGAATATGCAGCCTGAGCTATCTCCTCTAGTGGGATGTCTTCGTCTCTCCTCTCAAACTCATTTTCCACGGGTGGCTTAACTTCACGTATCCACGGAGAGCACTCATTCAACTGACGCTGCCAGACATCATATACGTTCTCTAAAGATTCAAGTTCACGAGGCTGACACAACAAGCTTGTGTCAAAAGTCACCAGGTACAACAAAACATATAGTTACACAGCTTACCGGCTTGCCACGCTTGCGGTGTAGGATACCGATGATCTTGTTCATCACATCTTCCCCTGCGTTGACTAGTATTTTCTTCACATATTTCTTCAAATCGCATATCTTGTCCATGATATAAAAAAGTGAGAAACTCATTTTCAGCGCTCATTGAACCAACAATGAACTCACCTTCTTATGCAGAGCTCGGAGATCGGCTAAGGGTATTTCCGCCAAGTACTTCATTTGCTGATTCACCACTTTCTGTTCTTCATGGAAGCCGGCCATATTTTCCTGCTGCTGAGCAAATATCTCTTGAAGTTGATCCATCAGTCCGTCTTTCGTATTCGCCAGCTTCAGTCCTGTTTCTCGGACGACATCCTCGGGAAGTTCAGTCGGGTTTCCTTCAGGTTGAATAAACCCATCATCTTCTCCGTCGTGTTCATATCCTCCAACGAAATGCCGGCGGTTTGTTTTGTGCTTCTTACGCTTTCGCCTATGATGCTGATCTGCAGGTGTCCCACAACTGACTTGCGCAGTGCCTTCAGTGGCAAGAGATTCGTTGGATAGCGCTTCTGTGAGCTTTATATGTTCAGGTTGGTCTGACGTATGACTCCGATAGGCACCTGCGGCGCCACCATCCGCACTCTCTTCGTCACTGCTATCCAGGATGTGATGTCGCCGTCGCTGCTTCGCTTGAGTACTTGGCGCCGCGCGGGCAGATCGTTCACTGTAACTACGTGGCCGACTCGACACTTCAAGTGAGCTCCTATTTTTCTCCGTGAATACGAACATCGTATCGTCGATCTTGGACACTTTACTACGTATCTCTTCAGCACCATCTTCGTTTTGTGACGGGTCCTGCTTCTTCTTCTCACACAGCTGTTCATCAGGAGCTGAACGGTGCGGGCGCTTCCGCTTCCTGGTATGAGGTGCTGAAGTCTCATTATGGTCGGCTCGAGTTGCGGCCTTTCTAGCAGCTTCCTTTTGTTTTTCCATGAACGGCTGATCAATGAACTTGTCTAAGCAACCATAGACAACCACAAGCAACAGTAAGTATCACCACCAGAAGACCTCATCAGGGCGCCAACCCACCATAATAATCTCTAGGAACCCACCATAATAATAATCTCTAGGAACACCCGGGCGGTTGGACTGCTGCTCCAGGATTCTCGACGAGTGCACATACTCCCGCTCAATGTGCCGCTCGAAGCCGCCCAGCACGTAGCGGACGTCGTAGAAAATCTCCTCTGCCTCTTCATCCTTTGCCTTGTCATTATGGACGCGAGTAATCCGCCCGGCGCCCCCCTGCTTGTTGATGCCGGGCCACGTGCGAGAGTCCACCTCCACGAACGTCCCCACCTCCAGCACGCCGTCCGTCTCCTCCTCCTGCTCCTCCTGCTCCTCTTCTTCGCCCTCTTCCTGCTCTCCATCTGTCTCTTCTTCTTCTCCTTCGTGCTCTTTAACTGTCCTTGGGTGCTCTGGAGTTGCTCCTACCGTAGGTTGCTCTTGGGCTTGCTCCTTAGGCTCCTGCTTGGGCTCTTGGAGCTCTGCGACCTGCTGGCGCTCGGCAGCTGCAGCCTCCTCGAGTATCTGACGAGCACGTTGCTCCTCGGCGATGGCCAGCGCCTCCAGCATCTCCTGCTCGTCTTCGTCCGAGTCGGCCACGAAGTCCTCGTCCTCCATGTTGAACCAGCCGTGAGTGAGTCGATTCCGCGCGCGCACTCGCTCAAGCTGTTTTTGGCGGGGCAGGAGTGATTGTCAAATGGGTGTGTCACACACGACAAATGGCATCATCCGATGTTTTGTGGTCGTCATTGTAATAATACAAATTCGAATCCGTACTATCTCACACTTGACCTGATGTCAGTATAATGAGTTTCATATATTACTAGTACGGTTTAAATACACAAGGAGATTACAGTTTGCCAGAAATATGATTATGGCCACTCAAGATCAGACTGCTTCCAACCTCACGTCTAGCAGTGCGAGTCGCACTGTGCGACCCCAGACGAGAAAGAAGGATCGCCGCCGCTATGAAGATCGAGGAGGTTCCCACGTTTGCCGGGCTGGGCATCCACTCGGAGCGCCACATCGCAGCGCTGCGCTCGGCGCCCACGCACTTCCCCAAGGACCGCATCCAGAAGGCGACGCTGTCCTCGGGGCTCACGATGGAGTACGCGATCGAGAGCAGCGCCGACGAGCCCGAGACCGAAGATCTGCCTGAGGAGCGACTCGTGATGATCAACGGCTTCATGATGACCAAGGAGGGCTGGGCGCCGATCATCGACACTCTATTGGGCAAGTGGAGCGCCAAGACGCAGGGCAAGAAACTCCAGATCCTCAGCTTCGACAACCGCGGCGCAGGCGGCAGCGACGCCCCACTCACGCGCTACACGACGAGTCAGATGGCGCAGGACACGCTCAGCTTGCTGGACCACGTCGGCTGGGACTCGGCACATTTTATTGGCGGCAGGTAGGAAGCCCCCTGAGCTGGGGCGGAGGTCTAGAGACCTGGTTTTAACGTGGTGTGGTGTTGTCGGCAGCATGGGCGGTATGATCGCCATCGAGTTGGCAGCGACGGTGCCGGAGCGTGTGTGTTCGCTGACGCTCTTGGTCACGACGCGTGGGGCGTACCTACCGCACCCGAGGATGTGGAAGCCGTTCCTCGGGTCGGTCCTTGGTGGGTCCATGCAGTGCGTCATGGAGCTGCTGTACCCGAGCACAATCCTGGATCAACCTATTGAAGGCCACGACGGACTTACCGTGCAGGATGTGCTGAAGAAATACCACACGACGCCGCAGTCTGACAACGGGTTCCCCCCGTTGTACGCACTGATCGCTCAAGGCGTGGCGTGCTTGACGCACTGGGTGTCGGACGAGCGCCTGGAACTCGTGGCCAAGGCGGGCTTCCCGATCCTCATTATCGGGAGCAAGCAGGACATTTTGATCCCGCCCGAGAACTCGGTGGCGCTGATTGAGCGTCTAAAGGGCGAACATGTGAAGACCCTGTTCTTCGAGACGGGGGGCCACGGCGCATTCTTCCAGTTTGCGGAAGAGATCGCTGATGGACTTCAACAAACCATTGAACGAGCCAAGCTGTGAAAATTGAGCACCTGGACAATCGGTCGAGCCGCTGAGTTGAGAAGCGAGGTCGATGCTGTACATATGAGGGTGATGGAACAACAGCAATGACAACATGTATAACGTTGTAGTGTGAACCAAATGTGGTCAAGTCGACCACCCTGTGAAGGAAAAATAAATAAAAAGAGAAGTTTACGGTGAAGTATTCATATCACGATGTCTTGAGTGAGGAAATCCACGAAGCGAAAGAGCCGTCGTCACCCGAGGCGAGCAGCACTTCCCCGAAAACGACTGACGAAAAAAAAACAGAGCAGAGGATCGTTTTCAAGCTACGCGTCAGGTGCTCGACGGTGTGGGTGTCGAAGTCGTCCTGAATTACCCAGCACCGGCAGATTCACCGGCAGGGCTGTTCGATTTCCCTAAGCTCTTGTCGGGGGCACTATAAAGCATCAGAGCTACAAAGCCTACCGCGACGATGACGGCCATCCACCCCCATCGCATAGTTGCCACGTTATGAAAAGTTCATCGCCTCCGCTGACAGTGCAATGAGCTACCTGCACCAGCAGAAGGAGATCGTAGATGACCCCATTGGGCGCGTCAACCAGCGAAAATCGAGCTCGGATATCGACTCGGAACCTCGAGAAACGCGTGTTTCGTTATCAGAGACCGCACGCCCGCGTTAGCAAACGGGAGATGTCCCCGCATAGCCGGTGCGAAAGCGCGTGGCCAGTGGTGTATGCGCAGTCACTTTCAGATTCGCCCCAAAGGCAACAGCACCCGCTCCGATGCCGTTCGAGCCCGAGGTCGTGTCCTCCCCGGGCATCCACACGCAGCGCCAGGTGGAGGCGCTGTATGCGGCACCCAAGTATTTCGGCGAGGGGGTCGCGAAAGAGGCGTTCGTGTCCTCGGGGATCACCGTGAGCTATGCCGTGCTGGAGCAGCCGCCAATGAACGCGGCGGTGGGCGTGGAGCAGGTGGTGCTCGTCGCCGGCTTCATGCAGCCCAAGGACACGTGGGCGCACTTCATCGACTCGCTGCTGCCCAAGTGGAACCAGCAGCAGCGCGGCGTGGGGCTCAGCCTCCTGGTGCTGGACAACCGCGGCTTCGGCGGGACGGACGCGCCCTTCGGCATGTACTCGACGCGCACCATAGCGGAGGACATCCTCGCGCTGATGGACCACATTGGCTGGCGGTCCGCGCATATTGTCGGCGGCAGGTGCGTTGGCTTGACATCGATCGTGGCTGGCTGCTTGATTGACACTGGTTCGGTGCTCTGACATTTGATGCTTTCGTTGTTGCTACAGTATGGGCGGCATGGTCGCGCAGGAGCTGGCGCTGCTTGATCTCCGACGAGTGCGTTCACTGACGCTGGTGTCCACTAGCCGCGACAGATACAAAGCCAGCGGGCGATCGCTTGGCCTCATGGTCCGCAAAAAGTTCTCGTTTAACTCAATCCCGGCGAAGGCGAACAGCATGGTCGACACGCTTTTCCCGCCAGAATACGTCGACAAGACGAGGATAGCGGAGACAGGCGAGAGCGTGCGCAGTGCCATCGCGCGCATGTACGAGTTACAGTTGAAGAGGTGGCCGGAACCGGTTCTGAGCGGCGTCATGGGCCAGACTGCTGCCGTGCAGACACACTTCGTGTCGGACGAGAGGCTACACGACATGAACGGCGCCGGCTTCCCCATTCTAATCGTCAGCGCCATGCTGGACGACGTCATTCCAGCGACCGAGTCAATTGTGCTCAAGGAGCATCTAAGTGGCGACCACGTGCACACGCTCTTCTTCGATACCGGCGGCCACGGCGCAATTTGCCAGTACGCAGACGAAATCGCCGACGAGGTGATCGAGACCATGACGCGAGCGTCGCCGCCCTTGTGAAGAGTGTAATATGCGCTGCCATGCATGTACCATCGAATGTGGACGCCCACTCTAAGCAGCAATGGACAATAAAACAACCTGACTTCAAGTGACCAGTCCAACTTTGCACCGATGTGCACTCCTGCGTGGCACCTAACGCTGTCTAACGCTATCGGCGCATTCATTCGTCGTCTTGCGAAGCAAGCCAAGATTCCGTCACTCTTTCGACTAGCGCTTACGCGGGGTGCATCACGAAAGTCACTAATGTCATCCGGCCTGTTCTGGGCAAGACGACACTATGCGCGACGTGTTATTCAAGTATCACAAGACGATGGTGCGACCAAGGGCCTCGTCGATGGCATCAATTTCTCGCACGCGCTTCGGTTCAAGGAAGAGCTTGCAAGTGAGCACACGAATTTTACTGTCACGAGGTCGCCGCTGGTTATGGCTGGCTTGCAACATTTTGATGAGATAGCCGGTAGGTTGTGAAGAGTGCCAACCTGTCTGCAGCAGTTAGTTCGACGTCCCTAGAGGATCGAAGCACGCTGGAAGTGAAGTTCGATTGTTCTCGTCGTAAATGGGTGGAAACGCGCTGGTACACCCAGATATCGACGTCGGTTTGGTCAGCAGGACCATTTCGTGCCTGGTCCCTGCAGGTTTGCCTGGAATTCGTGTCGAGGAACGCCGTGGAGAATTCAAGTAAGGCTTACCGTAACAGCGGGCAAGCCGGCGGGGGGGGGGGGGCAAACTTGACTTCAAATCGAGTCCCACCTTGCACGGATGACTGATGCCCTTGAGGTGTCAGACGATCTCAGCTCAAAAGGTCTCAGTCAGACCTTTTGGGTTGCGGGTAGCAGCCCTCGACCCGTTCATTTCTCGTTTGGATCAAGACTGCACAAGTCCAAAGCAAGATGGTACTCGCTCGGCTGGAGCAGCACATGGCGTCCAAGTACGCGGCGTTCCGAGCGTACACTCCGGAGACGGTGCAGAAGGTCAAGGTGGCAACGGGGATCACGATGGGGTACCTCATCCAAGAGGTGGGGGGGCGGCAGCTCCAAGGACGAGACCAGGTTGGTGCTGATCATGGGCTACAGCTACCACAAGGAAGAGTGGGCGCCGCTGGTCGATGGCCTGCTCACTCAGTGGGAGCAGAAGAACCCGGGCAAGACACTCAAGGTTTCGACACTGGACAACCGCGGTGTCGGTGATACAGACGCTCCGTGGGGTAAATACTCTACGTCGGGGATGGCCCAGGACACGCTAGGCCTACTGGACGTCATTGGTTGGGAGACCGCCCATGTTGCAGGAGTCAGTATGGGCGGTATGATCTCGCAGGAGATCGCGCTGGCTGCTCCCGAGCGGGTGCAGTCGCTGTCGCTTGTGGTGACGAGCCCTGGCTCGTTCACGCCAGAAGCTTCAGCGTACCCTGCTATCCTCACGACGTTAGTCTCGTCGGACTCGGCCAAGGTCACGAACGCCATCCTCTCGTTCCTGTACCCGGAGCCGTTCCTGGCTAGCGAGAATGGAGACAATGGCACGATGCGCGACGTGTTTCTCAAGTACCATAAGGAGGTGGCCGCTACGCTGGGCGCCCCGTCATCGTCGGGTGCTCTGGGGCAGACGGCGGCTCTTGTGCTTCACAGCGTCTCGGACAAGAAGCTGCACACGATTCGTGACCACGACTTTCCGATTCTCATCATCGGTGCGCAGCAGGACCAGTGCATCAGTGTCTCCCACGCGCTCCACTTCGACAAGGTGCTTGCGAGCGACCATACCAAGTTCGTGCTGTACGAGGATGCCGGCCACGGTTGCTTCTTGCAGCATATCGATGAGGTTGCAGGCAATCTCCTGGAGGTTGTGCAGAGTCCTCCACCTGTTAGTTAGCTGGGCAGGATTGGCTGGTCCGAAGAACAAACACAGAGTGCGGACGTGGTGTTTCGTTGTTTTGTTGAATGGAGTTCGACTCGATCATGATAGTTCAATGAAATAGACGTCTGCAATATCCTTGACAAGCGCCCAATAGTTTGTTGCAAACCGTCGGCAATCTCCTCCACGAACTGGATGAGTTTTCCTGTTCCTATCGTCTCGAAACAGCGTGCGCACATGGACGCTCGACCAGCGTGACGTAGTTCTCAGGCGGGATCAGGATGTCCTGATTGCGCAACAATTTCTAGGCAGACAGACGACTGCAAGAAAAAATTCCGGATCACCGTGTGCAGCAACGTGAAGTTCGACACTGGGAGAGCTCGATAGTAGCGGTCAAGGGCAAGGCAATCTATGAAGACATCGGCACTCGGGACGGAACACAAACGGTCACGACGTCCTTGCGAAGCTTTAAGCGGTACGTCCTCAACCTCTGGGCGAACCGGGCCTAGCCTTTAACGTGAAAAGACTGCCATCTTGTCCCACCAAGCGATAATAGTTTAGTTGATTTGCAAATTTTTGTCGAATTCAAGCCATACTATTTCATTGCCCCTGACTTATTGCTTCATGTTTTGCCACTTGCATCGACCGAAACGTGACTAAAACCGTTTTCAACGCTTATTCATGCCCGTTGGCGTACATGTAGAGGCATGAAAATGACAAGTGTCAATTGTTTTTTTTTCAATTCGTGCCGACATGCGTTCTGCGTGCGTAGTCGGCACCAGATACTATTCAAACGACGCAGATTTCTTTGATTTTCGTCTAATATTTTTGCAGATATAGGAAAACTTTGTGCTTTGGCACCAAGCAATTACGGCAGCGTCTTGTTGTCCATGTCGTGTGATCTTGACGTCCTACATTACCTTCTCCATGCGTTGGACCGTCTCGCGCAACTGGAGGACGGGGGTCTCCAATCTTTCATCGTGGGGCTGCTTGTTGCTTTCCTTCTTCTTCGTGTTAATCAAGCAGCAGTAGAACGCCAAACTCGTCGGTCTTTTCAGGCGCGTGGAATTTCTCGTACAGAGCGACCGTCAAAACACAAGGAGAAGAACACTCAAAGGTCCCAAACCTGAAATACTTTTCAGGAGTATGATCAACATTTTCCAGCGGCTACCACCGCTTCCCAAGCAAAGAAGGCTGGATTCGGGTGGAAGCAAGAGTCGAGACTTCTTGGAATATTGTAATGTAAATTGGATTGCAGTTAAAAAAAATCAACTTTCTTGTCAGTAAGACGCTGATTTCATTTTGTATTGGCACGCTACGACGGCGGATGTGACAGCAGAATTAATACATACGTGCCCACTCCGAACAGTCCCAGGAAAATGATGGCCCACGCGATATTCCGGAATACTTCGCCTTCGTCAATATGGGCACCTTTGCGTTTTGCCACGATCGATCCAATCGCTCCCAGCTTCTTCTCGGTGAGCGCGTCCGGATTCTTTTTTATGACAGTTGAGAGCTGCTTGAGGACAGGATCCGTTTTGATACTGTTGACGAGGGCAGTGACCTTTTGCAAGACTTGGACTTACGAGTATCCGTTCCCAACGCCCTCACTAGTGATGGACTCTTCCCTTTGAAAAGCGACGCCATTTTGCCGAAGGAGACCCTCTCTTCGTCTGCGTTGGCACCCTTCAAATGACGGTGGATGCTGCCATCCGTACCAATAAAGCGGTTGGAACTAGCCCCGGGGCTGACGATCTGGTTTGCGCTATCCGTGTTGTCGAGGCCCTTGACGCAGACTACGGCAGCAAGTAGGAACAGGCTGAGAAAATTGCTCTGACCCATGTCTTTTTTTCGGTCCGCGGTTTTGGTGGTAGATTCGTGAATATGTCGTGAAATGAGTCTCATGCCCCAATGTTGTGGCCGGGTAGGCATTCATTCGTACCACGATGTTTACGACGGCGACACTATCGCCAGAATGTTCACGAGATGAGGCTCAAAGCTTCAAGGTGAGAGTGGAATGCTGGCACTCCATGTATTAACCCTTTCATACATGTATCTCGAAGTCAAGTGTATGAGGGACAGGTGTTCATCTCCGTAGAGGCAACGGTCACGAAAACGACGACGACAGTGGAAGGAGGTTATGCAAATGAAGCAGTCAAGGCGGCGTTGCTTGAGGGATAGCCCTAATTTGAACGCTGGATAACTGACTCTTCTTTTGGCTGTCGGTTCATTCAGCTGTTAGCACACAATGAGAATGCGGCGACGACAAACTGCGAAATGGTGTCGATACGACTTCGCTCAGGAGTTTTTGTCGGGCAACACTAACAGCTTCGCATTCGTTTATAACTGAATACACGTTTTCTTCTTATGCCCTCAGCTTTACAAAATCTCGCAGAGCAGTTCAGCGGTTTGCATTGCAGCAAAATCGTGTTCTGCGATACAAACCAGCGGATCGGAGCGGAAGAATTGGTAACAATCCACTGTTTCATACATTGCCACGAGCTACTGTAGTAACCTCTGATTGGACATTTTAAAACAAAATGCCCAATCATGCATCCCAAACACGTTGACGAAACGATATTGAAGCTCATTTTCGAGGAGACTTACTGTACGATGGATCCCGAGCAATGGCCGCACGCCTTCATGGAGACGCCCGAGGGCATCCGCCTGCACTACGTGGACGTGGGTCCTCGAGACGCGCTCCCCGTCATGATGGTGCACGGGTGGCCCGATCTCTGGTTCGGATGGAGGGTGCGTACACGTCTGAAATACCGAAATGGATAAGTACTTCTTGTACAGTACATTCCGATGACTCCCCACACATTTTTCCTTGTCATCTCTTCAGCACCAAATCCAAGCGCTCAGCTCCAAGTATCGACTCATCGTACCGGGTAAAACACTGTGGGCAACGGCTACAGTAGTGTCTTAAAAAGTTTAAAGTCGAACGATCTGGTTGTTGTGGCTTTTTGTGTGTGCAGATGTCCGTGGTTTCGGTCAGAGTTCGACCCCAGCGAGTGTCGAGTCCTACGGAGCCAAGAACATCTCCAACGACCTGGTGGCGCTGCTGGGTGAGTCTCAGCTTCAACATGTGGGGGGGNGGGGGGGGGGGGGGCTCTTGGTCTCCGATACGTTGCAATTGTGACTTACTGCAAGGTATCGTGGTGTGTTGGCTTTAGACGAACTGAAGATTACCAAGGCGGTGTTTTGCGGCCACGACTGGGGCGGCCAAATGGTGTGGCGGACGTGTCTGTACCATCCTGAGCGCGTCACCGCTGTCTGCGGGGTCTGCACGCCGTACGACCCGCCCAGGAAGAGCTACCTGCCTCTGGAAGAGGTGGTGCGAAAGGTGCCGCAGTTCAAGTATCAGCAGTTTCTGGCCAACACGGACGTGTCGGGGAAGGTGCTGGACGCCTCGCCACGTCGACTGCTGACTGCGATGTTCCGCAAGCCGTCGGAAATGGGGCCTCGTGAGTCCCGGATGTCGCTACGGAAGACGCTGATGGCTGTCGACTCGGATATCGACCATCCGGTCTTCACGCAGCGGTCGGCGTTGCTGTCCCAAGCTGAGCTGGACTACTATGTCGAGCAGTACTCGATCAGCAAGTTCGCCAGCACGTGCCAGACGTACGCTACGGGCAAGGTCGACTTTGAGAACGAGCTGGGGCTACCGCGAGTGATCAATCATCCCGCACTGTTTATTGGTGCTGCCAAGGACGCGGTGCTCAAGCCCGAGATGGCGACAGGCATGGCCAAGGTTGTGCCAAAGTTGGAGACGAGAGTGATCGAAGACGCTGGCCACTGGGTGCTTTGGGAGCAGAAGGACGAGGTGAACACGATCTTGTCGGAGTGGCTGGCCAAGATTGCGGCCAACGAAGGCGGTAGCCACCCCAGAGCGAAGCTGTAAGAAGACCCGCACGTCTTCACCAGTGTTTGGGACGAGCTTACAGTAACTGGACTGGTCAATCGATTGCATTTCTTGTCGCGAGTGCCTTAGTGCGTCAGCGAATCAATCCGGACGTGAGGAAGTTCATGGCCTGGATCATCGGACTGAGTGAATTCTTCCCATTCTTTGGCCTATTCCTGATGACTTGACGCAAATACATGCTCGCTGTCTTGTCTTATCCAGCTGCATGTCGACATGTCAGTCGATGACGACGATCACAATCTCAAGAGCACCGGTCCGTGCATGCAAACCAAAGTACCAATCGCTCAGCCGCTGCTGAGCTCAGTTGTCGATTTCCCAAGAACACACTAGCAAGTCAAGATGGCAGAGGCTCGCCAGTACATGGACTCGTCCGTGTGGAAGCAGTGGCCGCACAAGTTTGTGACTACGCCCGAAGGTATCAAGATTCACTACGTGGACGTCGGCCCGAGAGATGGACCTCCGGTCGTCATGATGCACGGATGGCCTGACCTCTGGTTCGGATGGCGGGTGAGCTGCGTTGCGTTGCGCCGGGTTCGAGTGCGAACTTTGTCGAGCTCGGCTTCTAATCCGTTGTGTATGTTGTCGTGCAGTACCAAATCCAAGCGCTGTCGCCCAAGTACCGCCTGATCATTCCTGATGTCCGTGGTTTCGGCCAGAGCTCGACGCCGCAGGAGCCGGAGGCGTACGGCACCAAGAACATCACGAACGACGTTGTTGCCTTGCTCGGTACGTTGCTAATTGAACAACTTGTTGGGGTTGTGTGCCGTCTAATGGTTAAATTTCTTGTTGTGCTTGTCGACAGACGCGCTCAAGATTGACAAGGCCGTGTTTCTCGGACACGACTGGGGCGCGTTAAGCACGTGGCGGATGTGTCTTTATCACCCGGAGCGCGTGCTCGCTGTGTGCGGGGTGTGCACGCCGTTCGTGCCGCCGCGGAAGCAGTATTTGTCGCTGGAAGACATGTGCAAGTTTTTGCCCCAGTTCAAGTACCAGCTCTTCTTGGCGGACGCTACGAACTCGGGCAAGATTTTGGACGCGTCCCCGCGGCGCCTGGCGACCGCCATCTTCCGTCACAAGATGGAGCACGGTCCGAAGGAGGAGGCGCTGCCACTGCATGAGTTCCTCAAGGTCGTGAACACGGACCTGGACCACGTGGTTTTCACGGAGCGGTCGGAAATGCTGTCGGAGGACGAGCTGCAGTACTACGTCGACCAGTACGCGAAGAGCAAGTTCACGAGCGCCAACTGGGTGTACGCGACCAAGAAGATCGACTTCGAGACGGAGAAGGACCTCCCGGGCACGATCGAGCACCCCGCGTTGTTCATCGGTGCGATGGATGACCCGGTGCTCAAGCCAGAGATGGCCAAGGACATGCCCAACGTGATCCCGAACCTTCAGATGGAGTTTGTCGAGGACGCCGGTCACTGGCTTCTGTTCGAGCAGCCCGAGGTCGTGAACGCCATTCTGTCCGAATGGCTGGCTAAGGTCACCAGCCCGTAAGTTCGGTCAAAAGTCAAGTGCACCACCATAAAAAACTCAATTACTGTAAAGGCCATGAACTCCATCGTCGCCCACTATGGCAAGTTTATCATTTGGCAACCTGTCACTGGAATTGTTGATGAAAACGGTTCATGGTACGGAAACAAACTGCCCATCGCAATGCTCTTTTCCTGTGACTTCCTTCCCGCGGATCAAGGTCAAGCTCATTCGCGATTCTTCCGTCTACCAAGTAAAAGCTACGCAAAGAGTAGAACAATGGCATCTCCTCAAGAAACTCCGCTGTCCCCGCTGGTTTCAGCCAAGGGTGTGAACACGCAACGCCACGTCGACGCCCTCTACGCCAACTCGAAGCATTTCAGTCCGGAAGCCAAGCTCAAGGCTGCTCTCTCCACGGGTATCACCGTCGAGTATGCCACCCACGAGAACGAGAACA